>CABHPH010126804.1:0-10535 GCA_902168325.1 Peromyscus nudipes
GTATGGGTCAAGTGATAATTCAAAAGAAGCGACATATATTATTAAATGTTTCCTTCTCCAGCTCCTGAGAGGACGTCTTTTTTTTTGTTTTTTCTTTTTTTTTCCTTTTTTTTTTTTTTTTTTTTCTCCCGAGACAGGCTTTCTCTGTGTAGTTTTGGAGCCTGTCCTGGACCTTCCTTGCTCTGTAGCCCAGGCTGGCCTGGAACTCACAGAGATCCGCCTGCCTCTGCCTCCCAAGTGCTGGGATTAAAGGCGTGCGCCACCACTGCCCGGCCTGAGAGGACTTCTTGAAGGCCAGTCCTCCCCAGAGGCCTTGATCAGAGACATCTCTGCACCTTTTGCTCTTGCTGGCCTCCCCCACTGCAGCTGCAGAAAGACCCCTGGCACAAGACAGTAGGACCATGCTCTCTGTTGACATGTCAGGGACACAGACAACTGAGATGTACACCGATTTTATAAAGAGCAAGAGGTTCGAGTGTAGGACAGGAAGGAGGGCCTGGTCATGGGCTGAGAGGATGATGGCTGTGCTGAAGTCTGGGGTTACAGTATTTGGAGGTCAGCTCTGTACTCACAGCAGCAAGAAGCTTGTGGGTGACCCCCACAAGCTTAGATTCAGGTGCTTCCTCCTCTTTCCTGCTCCCCTCCCCCTAGACAGGCAGCTGGTAAGACTTGAGGGTCCCACTACCTGGGGCACAGACATCATCCTTTTGCAGAACTGCCCAGCAGCATGCTTCCTACTCTTTCCTACCCTGCACCTCTTGGTTCTGCCCCAGCCCCAGCCTCAGCTTCATCCTGGCTCTGAGGACAAGGCAGATAAGATGCTGGGGAGTTAGAGACATACCATGACCAGAGCCCAGCCCTCTCTCCCTATTCTGTTTCAGTCTCTCCTCCCTGAGATCCTTAAAGGGCAAGTCTTAGTCTTAGGGAACATAAAAGCAGCCAAAATCCTCTCCTCTCTTCTCTCTTCCCCTCCCCTCCCCTCCCCTCCCCTCCTCTCCTCTCCTCTTCCCTCCTTTCCTTTCCTCTATTCTTGCCTCCCCTCCTCTCCTCCCCTCTCTTTTCCTCTCCTTCCCCTCCCCTCCTGGCCTCTCCTTTCCCTCCTCCTCTTCTGTTCTTTCTCCCCTCCTCCACACTCTTTCCTCCCTTCTCTCCTCCTCCCTTCCTCCATCCCTCTTTCCATCCAGATGTGTCTTTGTTTAGACTTATTAAGGACTTTGGGCTCAGTCCCAAACTTGACTTCAGCCCTCTCTGGGTGGAGAGATATGAGACTCTCTGCCATTGATAACACAAGAGGGTGTGGAAGCCTTGGTGGACTCTAGCTTTTATCTTATGTGTTTTCCTGCATATAAGTAAAAATGAGGTGGCTGCAGAGACAGCTCAGCAGTGAAGAGAGCTTGCTGCCCTTTCCAGAGGACTTGAGTGTGGTTCCCAGCAGCCATGTGAGGTAGAGCACCACCTACTGTAACTCCAGCTCCAGTTTCTCGGGGTTCATCACCCTCTCTGACTTCTGTAGGTATCTGCACACATGGCATACATGCAGGCATGCATCCTCACCACTGAAAATACAAAATAAATCTTTAAAAAAATAAAAATGAGTTGGCTGTGAGGGAACCAAGTCCACAGGGGGAGAGGAAGAATGAACTGCCCAGGTACTCAGAGCAGTCCTTGCCCAGAAGCCACTGAATGTGGTACTTGCCACTCTCCTCAAAGCTGTATCCACTGCAACATACACTGGCACCTTTGGGGAAAGGCCTGGCAGCCTTGATGAAGTTCTAGAACACAATACCCAGTCAGACAGTCAAAGATGCCAGCCCGGAGCCAGTGGCCTCAGACCGAGGACAGGAGAGTTTCTGGCTGCTGCTAACAGCCAGGGAAGCAGAGGGCAACCCCTCCGTGGAGGCTTCTCTAGTGAGACCAGTGTTCAGACTCCTTTAGAGCACCTGCATCTGGCTGCAACCTGCTGCTTAGCTGTCCGTCCTGCTAGACTGCAGGTACACAAGCCTTCCTCCCCCAGCCTGTGTTTGCACACGCAAGTCAGGGATGGAGTACACAAACATGTATTCAGTGTTCACGTTGGGTTTTTTCAGACGGGGTCTCACTGGCCTGGAACGTGCTCTGTAGACCAGGCTGGTCTTGAACTGACAGAGATCGCTCTGCTTTTGCCATGGAGTGCTCTGATTAAGAACACGTGATACCACACCCGTCCCTACATATTCACTTATGATAAGATTTTTGTCTTGTGTTATTTGTTCTTCTGGTATACTTTACTGTTATTTAGAGATTTATTTTTTTAATTTATTTATTTTTATGTTATGTGCATTGGTGTTTTGCTATGGGTGTCAGGTGCCCTGGAATTAGAATTACAGACAGTTCTGAGCTACCATGTGTATGCTGGGAATTGAACCTGGGTCCTCTGGAAGAGCAGAGCAGTCAGTGCTTCTAGCCACTGAACCACCTCTCCTACCCCTAGAGATTTATTTATTTATTTATTTATTTATTTATTTATTTATTTAAGGTGTTTCTGAGACAGAGTTTCTCCGTGTACTTTTGGTGCCTGTCCTGGACCTCACTGTGTAGACCAGGCTGGCCTCAAACTCACAGAGATCCTCCTGGCTCTGTCTCCCAAATGCTGGGATTAAAGGCATGCACAACCACTACCCAGCCTAGATTTATTTTTATTTAATTAAAAAATATGTAGTCAAGTGTGGTAGTTTAAATGTAATTCGCCCCTAAATTCCCATAATCTCATAGAGAGTGGCACTATTAGGAGGTGTGGCTTTGTTGGAGTGGGCATGAGCTTGTTGAAGGAAGTGTCTCACTGTGGTGGCAGGCTTTTTGGTTTCCTATGCTCAGGATACCGTCTAGTGTCTCAGTCAACTTCCTGTTGCTATCTGATCAAGATGTAACCAGTACCACATCTGCCTGCATGCTGCTCTGCTCCCTGCCATGATGATAATGGGCTGAACCTCTGAACTGTAAACGAGGGCCCCCAATTAAATGTTTCCTCTATAAGAGTTGCCATGGCCATGGTGTCTCTTTTCAGCAAGAGAAACCCTAACTAAGACAGCTGGAATGGCAGTGCAAAGTTTAAATCCTAGCATGTGGAATACAGAGGCAAGCAGATCTTAGTGAGTTCAAGGTCAGCCCAGTCTACAAACTGAGTTCCAGGACAGCCAGGCAGTAATAGAGAGAAATCCTATCCTATAGATGAGGCTTGAAAGATGGCTCAGCTGCTTGAGCAATTGTTGCTCTTTCAGAGGACCTGAGTTCAATTTCTAGCACCTAAGAGGTGGCTCACAACCATCTGTAACTGCAGTTCCATATGGGGTTCTGACTCCCCCTTCTGACCTCCATGGTCACCAGACACAACTGGAGTGCACAGACACATGCAGGTAAAACATTCATACACAGGAAAACATTGAAAATATTGAAAATCTTTTTAAAGAATTTTTTGTCTGGTTTTTTTTTTTGTCTTTTTTTTTTTTTTTGAGACAGCGTTTTTCTGTGTAACAGCCCTGGCTATCTTGGAACTTGTTCTATAGACCAGACTGGCCTCAAACTCAGAGAGCCTCCTGCCTCTCTCTGCCTCCTGAGTATGAGGATTAAAGGTGTGTACCACCATCGCCTGGCATTTAAAGTATTTTTTTATTATTTTTATTTCTGTATATATTTCTATACCCCCGTGTGAAGTGTCCATGGAAGCCAGAGGCATCCAATCTCACAGGCTCTTGAGAGCTGCCTGATGTGGATACCGAGAAATGCTTGGGTCCTGGGTAAGAACAGAACATGTTCATAATTTCTAACCCATCACTTTAGCCTTATTTGTTTATTTCTTTATTTTTAATTTTGAGGCAAGGCCTCACCATGAGCCCTTGCTAGCCTGGTGCTCACTTTGTAGAATATGCTAGTCTTGAACTTGCAGAAATCCACCAGCTCTTGTCTCCGGAGTACTGAAGTTAAAAGGCATATTCCAACACACATCATCCTGTGGCTTTTTTGTTGTTGTTGTTTTAAAATTTGTGATAGCCAGAGCTGCAGAGATGGCTCGGTATTTAGGAGCCCTGGTTGTTTTCCACAGAATCTGGATCTGATTTCCTGAACACATGTAGCAATTCACAATCATCTGTATCTCCAGTTCCAGGAGATCCAACACCCTCTTCTGGCCTCCGAAGACACTACATACACATGATATATAGCAAACATAGAAAACACCCATACAAGTAAAAATAAAATTCTCTCTCTCTCTCTCTCTCTCTCTCTCTCTCTCTCTCTCTCTCTCTCATCTATCTATCTATCTATCATCTATATCTATCTATCTATCTATCTATCATCTATCTATCTATCATCTCTCTATCTATCTATCATCTATCTATCATATCTATCTATCTATCTATCTATCATATCTATCTATCTATCTATCATATCTATCTATCTATCTATCTATCTATCTATCTATCTATCTGGATATAGCTGGGCATAGAGGCACACACCTCTAATTCTAGTTCTGGGGAGACAGACACAGGTGGGTCTCTATGGTTTGAAGCCAGTCTGGTCTATATGGTGAGTTCCAGGTCAGCCAGGGGTAATTATAAGAAATATGTATCAGTCTAAGTGTTTGCCTGTGCACATGTGAATGCAGGCACCTATGGAGTCCAGAAGAGGGCATGGGATCAACCCCTTTGAAACTGGAATTATAGGTGATTACTGGCCAGTGGATATTCAGTTCTGGGAGCTGAACCCAGGTCCTCTGCTGTACATGCTCTTTACTGCTAAACCATCTCTCCAACCCCCTCTTCTGCTCTTTTGACTCTACATGATTATCTAATTCCAGGTTTGTGCTACAGACATAGAACTGTATCTATCTGTAGATGAGTTCAGGCACCTGCTGACTTTGGATGAATGTGGTTTCTTAGTAACCCCCTACTGCTTGTTAGGAATCTCAGTTAACCATATTTTATTCAGTAAACTGGATGTGTGTCAATCATTTGTGGAGTCTCTTGGTACCATGCCAGTTCCTAGGGATACTCTATATTTATATGTCCCTGGAAAAACCACATTCCAGGCTTAGTGTCAGAAAATGGAAACAGTCAGCTGGGTCCCAATACTGGGGACCTTGAACTCATCAGATGTAGCATGAAGGAAAGATACTGTGCTTTTGGGTTTCCTAAAAGTTCCCTGTGCTGATCAAGGTGCTCTGCTTGTGGGGGTCAGTGTACTGGTAGGTCCTAGACTCATCCGGCTGGAAAGGGCAGGAATCAGAGAGTATTTCTGGTACCTGCCTCTGCATATTCAACAGTCTAGTTTGGGGTTGTAAGCCTAGCCTATATAATAGCTGTGGAATATTGTAGCTGGAAGTTTTCTCCCGTCCCACCTGCCCAATGGTTCCATACTTATTTATAAAATAATGACTCAGAGGCTTATATTAATTACCAACTGTATGGCTTATGGCAGGGTTCTTGCTAGCTAGCTCTTTGATCTTAAATTAACCCATTTCTATTTATTTATGTCTGTGGCTTTACCCGTGTCCCATTACATGTTGCTCCTTGGACTGTAGTTTGGTGTCTCCCCGCTCCCTCTCATTATTTCTCTTGGATTTTCCTCCCTGGCTCCATCCTGCCCTGCCATAGACCAGTGCAGCTTTTTTTTTTTTTTTTTTTTTAACTAATCAATGGGAACAGCATATATTCACAGCATACAGAAAGACATCCCAAGCAGAATATTCCTTTACTCTGTGTGAATATATGTCACTGTGATTGGTTTAATAAAGAAGCTGACTGGCTAATAGCTGAACAAGATAAAGTTAGGCAGGAGAGCCAAAAAGACTGCTAGGAGGAAGAAGAGCGAAGTTGGAGGAGTCACCAGCAGATGCCATGCTGAGAAAAGGTACCAAGGCATGTGGCAAAGCATAGATAAGAAATGTGGGTTAATTTAAGAGATAGCTAAAAACAAGCCTGAGCTATTGGCCGAGCATTTACAATTTATATTAAGTCTCTGTGTAGGTTATTTGGGAACTGGCAGGAAGGAAAGAAATGTCTGCCAACAAATAGCTGAG
Source organism: Peromyscus nudipes (assembly GCA_902168325.1). Lineage (NCBI taxonomy): Eukaryota > Metazoa > Chordata > Mammalia > Rodentia > Cricetidae > Peromyscus > Peromyscus nudipes. Next base: position 6,053 of record CABHPH010126804.1, read on the forward strand.
CTAAATGTACAGCCAACAGTCTATTTTTATTTTTAATTTGTTTTATGTTTATTTGTTATTTTGTGCTATTAAAGATCAAACCTTTGCCTATGTAATACAGGGGCCCTATTCCTGAGCTCTATCTCCAGTCCTGCCTTTTGGTTTTGAATGTGTTTGTTTGTTGTTGTTGGTTTTTTTTTTTTTTTTTTTGAGACAGGATTTCTCTGTGTAGTTTTGGTGCCTGTCCTGGAACTCACTCTGTAGACCAGGCTGGCCTCGAACTCACAGAGATCCACCTGGCCTCGAACTCACCTGGCTCTGCCTCCCGAGTGCTGGGATTAAAGGCATGTGACACCACCGTCTGGCATTGTTGTTGGTGTTTAAGGTGAATGTGTTATTATACATCTCAGACAGTCTTTGAACCTAAGATTTCCCTGCCTCAGGTTCAGAAGTAGCTGGGATTTAAGTTAGTGCCACCACAAACTATTGTTCTGTTTGGTCTGTCGCTGTAGGTTTAGCAGGTATAGGTCAGTCCTCCTGTTTCTTTACAGCATGGAAAGTCCTAGGATTTGCCACCTGCAACCTGGGAGCCCAGGAACCTTGTGACAGTGTCAATCAATCCCATGTGAACCTAAAGGACCACGATCCAGGGGGCCAATGATCTTCATACTGCTCCCCAGTCAGAGTGCCCACAGGCCATGGCACAAGGACATGGATGTCCAGGTTAGGAAAAAAACACCCTTTTCTTCCTTCCAGGCCCCTGGTGGATGGGCAATCTCCAGTATTGTGCAGAGGAAGTGTCACTCTGGATGCTAGTTCATTTTTTGGACCTTCCCAGACACTCTAGAAACAAGGCTTTATCAGCCACCTGAGTGCACCTAGCCCAGTCGGCCTCATGTGTGACTAACCATAACACGTCTCTGGTGGTTTTTTTTCTCTATGTAGTCCCACTCTGTCAGTGTTTACCTCATATCACAGAAAGTGTGGGTCGTGCATGTGCCTTGGGAGATGAATTCACAGTTTCTTCTATTTGTTCATACAGGACACAGTTTGCTTTATGTCAGAGAAGAACTGCAAGACTGACTAACGGATGTTCAGACACATTCCTTAGCCTAAGATGTAGCCAGTGGGTGGTAGGTTAAAATCAGGTTCCTGCCATAAACATGATTGATCTTAGGTAGCCCAAAGACACTACTGTCCCTCTCTTAAGAGCAATGAAGGCAGGGGTGGTGGTCCCCTGTCACTTTTCTACATGACAGGCTTTAGTGCTGGAATCACCTCATTCCAAAAATTGAGTCTTGCATAGAATGTTTTAGCCACAGCCTCACTGATGCTTGAAATTCCCAAAATACATACTCACACACCCTGGGCATGGCTGGGCTGGGCAGGTAGAAGTTCAGTGACTGTGAATTTCTCTGGGACAGTACCCAGTGTGTCCTGGACACCCACTGGCATCCTCATTTAGTTGTGCACCCCATGCATGGCTCCAGGCAGGTGACTGCCTTGCAATTGGACCAGGCTCTGAGGAGAGTCTGGAAAAACACAGGAAGCCCAGGGGAGGGTGATGGCTGGGGAACAAGGTTGTTTTGAGCATTGTCACTTGTGCTGACCTGTGACCTTTGTACCTGTCACCCTTCTGAGAGACAAAAGCTACCATTCTGCATCAACTGATGTGGCCAAGACTAAAGGCATGGATTGTAACTCGGTGCCCTAGACGTCCACAGTGGAGACGGCCTGAGGCTCCTCTGATGCCTGGGGACATGTGGAGGTACTAGGACAGGTCCTCCAGCTGCAGGTGGTACTCTTGTTACCACCCAGCTCTTTGCCCTTTCCACTGTATTCTACAGAACCTTCCTTCCTATTCTAATCTAAAGATTGAATTCATTCACTCCCTGCCCAGACTTGCCCTGCCAGCTACATTTTCTACAGCTCAGAGAATTTTGGCATGCAGGAGGCCTCCCTTCTCACCTCCAACATAGAAAACAAAGGGTTGAATTAAAATAAAAAGCGTCTCTGTGGAGCCAGGTGTGAGCCATGTAAGCCTTGTAATCCATGTACTGGTAGGTGGGCGTGGGGGATGGGAGGTGGGTTGCAGATGGGGGTGGAAACAGAAGGCCCAGTAAGTTCAAGACCAACGTAGTCTATATTATGGATTTGAGAGCCCAGCCTGGGTTACATAAGACGAAGAAATCTATCTCAAAACAAAAAAAACTAAACCAAAACAAAATACAAGGAAGCGCACACTTTCACAGAAGGTCTGTGACTCCAGCTTAGCTGTATTTCCCGCCTCTTGGAACCTTGCTTTGGGATACTAGGGTACTTCCTCAGCGATATTTGGAGACCAGTGCCGAAGTCACAAGGCCTAGAAACTTGTCCAGGGAGGCGTGCATCTTTGGGCTGAAGTCTCCAGGATAGTGCCGGGCAAGAGTCACCAGCAGACAGTGGTTGAAGAACTGAAGGAAGAGAGAGAGAACCGCCCCGCCTTTCATTTATCTCTCCCCAACAGACACCCAGACCTGAAGGGACCCGCATCAGCAGCAACCACAAGTGCAGCTCACCTGAAAGTTAGCGGGTTCCACACGGAGCTTGTGAGCATGCAGATCGCTGAGAGCAGACAGAGAACCAGGCAGGTCGTCCAGGTGGTGGGCAGCGAGAGTCAGTGCATCGGCCACCTTTTGGCCATGGGCTTTGACCTGGCCAGAGCCGGGACTCAGGTCCATGTGCGGGAAGTAGGTTTTGGTGGAGGGGAAAGCCACGAAGGTCCTGTGGGAAGACTGAGTTGGTTGCATCCGAAACGGGAGGTGTAGAGAGCCCGCCTTCGCCTCGCCGTCCATTGGAAGGTGAGCCCGAGGGCGCCAGACTGGGTCCATACCTCTCCAAGGCCTCGGTTGCATAGATTCCAACGTTGCTGCTCATCTTCTTCCATAGCGCGAGAACCAGCGCACGGTCGCTCTGGGACAGAGCCATCTCTGTGCTGTGGCTTTGCGCTCTGCTTCCCGGCTGTGTGCCAAGATGCCCGGAAACCCAGGGTGCCGCCAGGGGGCGCTGCAGCGTTCCAGGTCGCCTGGGTGTTCACAAATTCAGGTTCAATTAGGATTTTCAGCCCTTTGTCTCCTTGACCCCCAGAGCCTCACATTTTTAAGTATTTAGTGTATAGACAATGGAATCTAATATGTACTACTAGCCATATTACAATGGGTTTTAGTGTGCATTTTGGCATGCCGATTTATCCTGCCCTCTTAGTCCTTAGGATATATCATAGATGTTTTTTTCTCACTCACTATTGAAAAGGATTGCTTCTTCTTGGCGTAAAACTTGCCCTCCAGGAACGCATAATCATACTTGGTTCTATCTTATTTTTTCCCGGAGCATGTCTCTTTTCATTAAATCCCACATAGTTCAAACTACATTTAAAGGAGCTGGAGAGATGGCTTAGCAATTAAGAGCACTGACTGTTTTTCCAGAGGACCTGGGTTTCATTCCCAGGACACACAGGGCAGCTCACAATATTGGTAAATTCAGGTCCATTTGATCGAAGCCTTTTCCTCCACAGTCATACAAGTGGTGCACATACATTCATGCAGTCAAAACACCCATACATATAAGATAAAATTAAAGAAATTTAAATCTACCTTAAAAATCCCTTTTAAACTGGGTGTGGTGGCAGAGGCACAGGTTAATGCCAGCACCCAGGACTCAGAGGCAAAGGGATCTCTGTAAGTTCAAGACCATCTGGGTCTACATAGGGAATTCCAGGCCAGCTAGAGCTACACAATGAGACCCTGACTCTACCATTCCCCCAAATCCTCACGCACACAAAATCCCTTTTAATAAATTCCAAATCTGCTTCAAAAATATATTCTTTGCCGGGCGGTGGTGGCTCACACCTTTAATCCCAGCACTCGGGAGGCAGAGGCAGGTGGATCTCTGTGAGTTCGAGGCCAGTCTTGTCTACAGAGCCAGATCCAGGACAGGCACCAAAACTACACAGAGAAACTCTGCCTCGAAAACAAAACAAAACAAAACAAAACAAAACAAAATATATATATATTCTTTGAATTATGATAATTAAGTGGATGAGAAATATTATGTGCCTGGATCCAAGGACAAGTCCTTTGGGAACAGTAACCCTATGGATGCCTATAATGTATTTCAATGATGATAGCAAGAAGCAGGGATGCACTTCCTTGGTGCTCTGGGGCATACTACACTAAAGATTTTTTTCTCTCTCTGTCTCTCTGTCTCTGTCTCTGTCTCTGTCTCTCTCTCTGTCTCTGTCTCTGTCTCTCTCTCTGTGTGTGTGTGTGTGTGTGTGTGTGTGTGTGTGTTGAAAGGTAGCAAGAGAGAAAGAAACTGTATTCCAGCAAATTCATGTTGAACCTGGTGGGAAGCCAGGGTAGGAGTGAACCCCGCCAGGTACTGCAGGACAAGAGGCTGTCCACAAAGCCTGGGCAGACGACTCTGCTTGGCCCCTCTTCCCCTCCCTCTGCTTCCCCTTCTCTTT
>CABHPH010126805.1:187-17848 GCA_902168325.1 Peromyscus nudipes
AGAGGGGGTTTTCATGACCCTAGGACACAGGGGACAACCTCAACCTCTGCTATTGTTCCTCAGTGTTTTCCTTTTTTTTTTTGAGACAGGATCTCTCAGTAGCATGGAGTTTGTGAAGGTAGGCCACCTAGACCCAAAGAAAATCTTCCTCCTCCCCCCCAGGTTCTAGAATTATGAGTGCAGGCCATCTTACCAGGCCTTTTAAGTGCATGCTGGGTTTCAAGCTCATGTCATTGTTTTGCATAGTGACCATTTACCATTAGAAGGAACTCTGTAGCTCAAAGATCACGTTTTATACTATATAACAATTGTGTCCATTCAAATGAAAACATTTCTCTACATAAGGGAAAGAAAGCCACATTTTCCCTCTGCTGTTTCACATTCTGACCTACTTTATAAAGGACGGCAAAGCCTCATGGTCTTCTGAGTTGAGTGGATTCTGGGTACCACACAGTTCTGCTGTCAGCCCAGAGGTGCTTGGGTAGATAAGATTGGAAGTGTCTTGGACTGACATTCAAAGTGGACTTTTGATGTAAAATGCTGCCCACTGGGTAACCTCAAACCTCCTTCCTTTTCTTCTTGCATACCAATTATTTATTGTGAATTCAAGAATGCAAATGCTGCATGGGGAGAGGACATGGACGTGGCTGCTTTCTTTCTTGTGTGCTGGGATGCTCTGATTTTAAAACACTTTCTTGACTAAGATCACAACCTTACTATCGGCACAAACACATCTCTTAATAAACCTTTTCCTTTTGAGATTATAATCTCAGAAATAGCCCCACGTATGCAGCCCGCTGAAGTCGTCCACCCTGCCTGCCGGGCAGTTTCTGCCTGTGTGAGACCTCACCATGGCTGAAGAGCTATCTGCCCTTGATGTCTGTTGGGGAAACAGATTCAGTTTTCTCCAGTGTTGCTCTGGCTTGGCTGCCCACACTTTAGTGGATGATCCTGTACCCATGAACATATAAGCAGTGCAAATTTGAATCAGTGATATAAAATATATGTATGTATACGAGGACATGAAGTTAGGAGCACATGATGTGGGCACTGTTGGAAGGAGCTAGAGGAAGAAAGGGGCCTGGATACGATCAAAACACGTTGTATACATGTATGACATTCTCAAAGAATAAATACAAATATAATTTTTAAAAAAATCAGTGCCCCTTCAAAGAGGCTTGTTGCTCAAGGATTAGTTTCCAGCTCGGTTGCTACTGAAAGGTGATTGGATCAGGAGGACTCTGCCTTCATTATTATATTAATCTCTCAGTGTTTCATGATTGAATGATATTATTGGGAAGTAGTGGGAGCATAGGATGTGGAGCCTAAAGGGAGAAAAATTATCACTGGATTGTGCCTTGGAAAGATTTACCTTGTTTCAAGCCCTTCCTGTTTCTATTTTTTTGGCCACCATTAGCTGGGCAGCTCTGCTCCACCACATGCTCTTGTGGTCACCAGGACAGTAGCAATAGAGCAAATGATTGGAATTAGGAGTCAAAGTAAGTATTTATTTCTGTTAATTGTTTCTCTCAGATATTTATTATAACAATGAAAATATGACTAACAATATGGCTGTAGTGTGTGCGTGTGTGTGTGTGTGTGTGTGTGTGTGTGTGTGTGTGTGTTACAGAAAGACCAGAATCAGTTTGTTTATTGTCTATTGACTCTTCATAATTATAAAGTTATTGTGTGACTAGTGTGGTCCTCAGTCTCCCCCAAGCCTGTCTCTGACAAGAGCAGTTCCATATGTGAAGCTGGGATGCTGGAAGAAATGAGTACTCATTCAGAGCATCGGAGACTTGAGGTGGTCAGGGGGCTGCAGCTGCCAGCTAGGCATGCTGGTCAATAGCATGAGACTGGCCTGCATGTTAGCCTCCCAATTTCTGTAGCCTAGAAAACAACTTCCATCATCCCTCCTTCTCATTAAAGACCAGCAGTTTCCTTCTAATAGGCTGTACCAGACATTTCCCCACTGTCTCACTATTGAAGATGGAGTGGTTTCCACTCTGCAAAGGAATGTTTCAACACAGAGAACACTTCCTAGACAACCGATGCAATCGCTGCCTCTTTTCCAATATTACTCACAAGAAAGATGAGCTTTCTATGCGAAAGCATAAAATATCGTCTAAAAGTGAACTCTTAACGTTGAAGGACTTTCAACAACCTTACTAAAATAATTATGAAAAGAAATTAAATGGCTACAGAAGAATATTCTCTCCCCCCTCCATTCCTCCCCTTACGTATACACACACACACACACACACACACACACACACACTCATGCTCTCTCTATATATACATAATAGAGAGATAGGCTAGAAAGCATTTGTCTTCTCCAGAAGAGATAAAATTTAATGTAGAGAAAGTGCTGTGATGCAAAACTTCTGTTGCTTTATGAAGCTTTTACCTGATAGGCAAACACTACCGGGAAATCCTACACTTTCATTAGATTTTTTTTTCTCTCTCTCCCTTCTCTTATCTATCTTTCTGTCCCTTACCTGCAGAGAATTGGATGTGTATAACTGGCTTTAGCTAGCACATCTTTGTTTATGAATTGTTATGACCATTGTGTGTTTAGGCCTCTCTACTTAAAAATCTCATACTTTCTGTCTGATTTTTCTCAATTCCCTTTGCTCACCTCTGAATCTAACACATGGGTGCCCAGTTTACCTTCCAACCTTCCCTTTATGTGATTATTTGAGTAATTAAAGATGCTTGAAAACACACACTGCTCCGAGGACTTTGTGTTTTGTAGATCATTTTGTGTTATGAGCTCTCTAGTGCTCTATCCCCCATCTAACATACACATCTATGACCTGTCCACATATTTCCACCAGTTTTGCATACTGCTTTTGACTACTGCATAGTACATGACAGAGACCACGGTTTGTTTGTATTATATTTTCTCTCTCATTATCCCGTCAGTGGGTACTCTGGACACTGAACTGCACTGTCGTAAATGTTCTCGGACCTGGATCTACTTTGTCCACCCTTCTGTAAAGAAAGCATAGACTTCTAAATTTCTAGTTAGGTCTTTAGTAATTCCACATTTTTCTTGGAAAAAAAATATCCAACAATCAGAATTTGCCTGCACCATGTAAACAATGCGGGAGACATGAATTCTAATTTCATTTATGGAGCACACTGTAGTTAATCTCCTTTCAGAAAAGATCTTCTTGGGTCCACGTTGGTGCAGTGAGATGTGTACTGCAGTGAGATGTGCCCAAGACTTCACCCTTTCCTGTATCCATCCCTTTACCGTACGTCTTTAAAATCCCCTCACAAACAGTACCGTTTATTTTCTCACTCCTTTGATGCTGAGATGAATAGAGGATGTAGGCTGAGACTTCGGGCACGTGTTCTTGCACCTCCGCCATCAGCAGGAGGGATAATAAGCTATAGGTAGCATATTGGGTTTTCTATTAGACTGAAATTGCCATAACAAATCATTATAGACTTTGTGATCTAAAGCAACAACAACTTATTCTTCACCATTCTGTGGGTCAGAATTTCAAAATGGGCCCTGCTAAAATCAGAGTATCAGTAGGCTATATCCTTCTGGAGGATCTAGGGATAATCAGTTTCCTTGGCCTTCCGATTTCTACAGGATTCTCATACTCCATGACTCATGGTACCCTGGTTTACTTTTGAAGCCAGCAGCGACAGGCCGAGTCCCTGTTGTTCTTGCCTTCTGTTTTTTTTTTCTCTGTCTCCTCTCCTTCCATCTTCCACTTTTCCTGTGATTATAGATAACTGTGGTGATTTGAATAGTATGGTCCCTGTAGATTCATGTGTTTGAATGCTTGGCTCATAGGGAGTGACACTATTAAGCAGTATAGTCTTGTTGGAGTAGGTGTGGTTTTACTAGACTAGGTGTGGCCTTGTTAGAGGAAGTGTGACACTGTGGAGGCAGGCTTTGAGGTTTCATATGCTCCAATTAGGCCTAGTGTGGCACATAGTCTCTTTCTGCTGTCTACAGATCAAGATGTAGAACTTTCAGCTCCTCCAGCACCGTGTCTGTCTGCACACTGCCATGCTTCCCACCATGATGACAATGGGCTAAACCCTAACTAAGACAGTAATCCCAAAGAATGAACGAGCATCTCCTTTAAATTTTACTTAATAGACGCCTTCATTTCTCTGTAACATTAACTGACTTACACCATGGGACTAAACATTCACCTTCCCAGGTTGTGGAGAAGATGCACTCTGGAGCAAAAGCAAGCCATTTACACCTACACACATAGCTCTTAACAATGGGAACTGTGTGTAATAGGTCTGGACCTAAAACCTGGACTGGATCCCAGTCCTGTAGAGGTCAGCAGGATCCCTCTAACATACCCCCAGACACATCAGCTAGTTATAATGTCAGTTAGCATGGTGGCTACATTGCTGGAGCTGTTTGATGTTCTACAAACAGAATTTTACAGAGGCCAGCTAAGAATATTAATCTGGTTTTATAAGAAGTCAGTGATTTTATGGCTTTATTGGCTATCATTGCCTGTCTCCTTTGTGTTAAAATTCAAAATATTTTATTACTTCTTTGTAGTATCTTTATTTGTGTATTTCTGCTGATTTCTGGTTCTCTAACATCATCTTCCCCAGAATCCCTTTCCTCACATGGCCCTGGGTTAGGGGTTGACAATGAGTAGCACTCCAGTAAAATTCAGAAGAGAGAAGAGAAGGATAGTAATCTACACCTCAAGGCACCTGTAGACGGTGTGATGAGATGGTATTTGCATCGGATATCATATAAATCATTGTATTAATGTGAAGGTAAGATTGAATTATCATTACACGTGATGATCCAGATGATGATTCTACCTTAAAATAATCGAATTCCTTTGTCTAAAGTCAGGCAAACATTGAGGCCACTCTTGCCCTGTCAAATAACTTCCGCCTTTGTCTTCATTTTTCCTTCTATGACTAGATGAATCAGTCATTAGCCATAGCCATATACTCTGGAAAGCTAGCCTGCAATTGACTGTTCTGTACCATTTAAAGATTTAAATTACGCGAGTTATTGGGCATGGGCCATGGTAGCTGTGGCGAGGTCAGAGGAGAACTTGGGGAGTCTCTTCTTTCCTTTCACCGTGTAGAGCTCAGGAGCTGAACTTAGATTATCAGGCTTGACAACACACACTTCCACCCACCGAAGCATCTTTGTAGCATTATGTTTTTAAATTTTTATTTAATTCATAAAAATCATTTTGTCTGTGTATCTGTGTGAGGCTACGTGCACATGGATGCCCACAGAGGCAAAAAGAGGATTCCCAGAAGTGGAGGAGGTTGTGAACCATACACCATAGAGGCTGGCAACTAAACTTGATTCCTCTGCAAGAATAGTATGTGCTCTTAGCCACAGAGTCACCTCTTCAGCCCCATTTATTTTTTAAAGCTGTTTAGTGGTGTTTATCCAGAAAAAATGACTGTTCTCTACTCCAGGTTCCATCATACCTGTGTGTATCTGACTCGCTTTTCCACCTTGCCTTATTATCTACCATTTATACATTCCCAGAGTCCTGATACTTGTCTGTTGTCTTTACTTGCTTTCAAGGGGCTTTGCCCTCCTAGCTGCTGATTGCCTTTTGGATTCATTTGTGGTTTCCTTAGCCGTTGCGCCTCAATCTTCATAATCACGCTTCAAGCCCAGGACCCCACACATCCAGTTTCTATGCAGAACATCTGCCCCTGAATTCCTAAAGCCTGCCTCTCATTTAGTCATATATCGAAGAGAATTCTTGACTTATATAATACATACAATGTCCATATAAATAAAGCTCACAGGTACCATTAGCTTTAAACTTCAGAAATCCAGGTTGTGCAAGAGTCATTTGAAATTCTAAGTTTACAGTATAGAAAAGTTTGCAAACATAATTTGCTTCTGAATATTTAAAAAAATTATTTTTTAAAAGACTTTTAAATTAAAATAGAATTATATCGGTTCCCCCTCCACTTTCCTCCTCTAGCCTCTCCCATGTCCCCTTGCTTCAACCACTCTCATGGCCCCCCCATTTCAAATTGCTAGCATCCTTTTCTGTGACTATTGTTATACACATATTCACATGCACAAATACATAAAATATAACCTGCTGAGTCCGTATTTGTTGTTTGTATGTATGTATGTGGCTTCAGGGATGACCACATGTCTTAGTTAGCTTATTATCACTGTGAAGAAACCCCATAACCATGGCAACTCTTATAAAGGGAAAACATTTAATTGTGGTGGCTTACATTTTCAGAGGTTTAGTCCATTATTATCATGGCAGGACATGGTAGCATGCAGGCAGACATGTGCTGAGAAGTCCTACATCTTGGCTTGTAAGTAACAGGAAGTGGTTTGGAACAATGGGTGTGGCTTGGCCATATATGAGACTTCAAGGCCCACCTCTATAGTGACACACTTCCTCCAACAAGGTTACACCTCCTAATAGGGCCACTCCCTTTGGGGGCCATTTTCTTTCAAACCACCACACCACACCACTTTATATTGGATAACCAATTGGGGGCTCTGCCTGGGAAAGGCTAAAGGCTTTCTTTCTCAGCAATCATTAGTTATCTGCAGTTTTTGTTGTTTCTAGAAGTGGAAACCCATAAGACTTTCCCCTGTTCTGATTAGTGTCTTTGTTTGGGTCCTGTTTATGCAGCCATTTGCAAAAGAGGCACTCACACAGCAGACTTTCTGGTGTTATGGCTCTTACAATCTTTTCTCCTGCAGGCTCTGTGCTGCAGGTGTATCTCATGGGGCTGAGGTCTTCACAATCCATAGATACCTAAATTGTGTCCAGTTTTTTGTTTTTGTTTTTTTTGGGGGGGTTTCGTTAGTTGTAGAGAGAAGCTACACTTATCTGTGGGTGTAAGAATAAAATTTGAGGAGCTAGCTCAGTCGTTAAGAGCACTGGCTGCTCTTCCAGAGGACCTGGGTTCAATTCTCAGCACTCACATAGCAGCTCACAGGTCTCTGCATCTCCAGTTCCAGGAGATCCAACACCCTCACAAAGACGTTAAAAAAAAACGAATAAGATTTAGAATTCAGTAAGAAGTTATGCTGACAGCAAAGTAGTCTCTTCTATGATTTCTAAGTCTGGGTCTTAACATGGATGCTCTCTTTACTGGAAGAGGCAGCCTTTTTGAAAATATGGTACATGAGATAGTCACAGATAGTAGACCAAGAATGTATCTACAGATTTTTGAGCAATACTGGGGGCTATCAAAGCTAGGCAGATTTCTTTTTGTAGTTTCTCTGAATCTCTTATATGTTAATTGAATTCTGAGTCTTGACGATAAGAGGTAAAGTTTTCAGAATATCACCAAATAGTTTTACTGCAGATCCCTTTTATTTATCCAACATTTCTCATATCTCACTGGATCCTAGAATTCTATAGAACACACTTTTCATAGAAATATTACAAGATAGGATTTCATCAAGCGCACAGATCAAAATAGCTCTCTCTCAATAATGGAAATCTGCCTCATTATAGCCACAGTTAACATGAATCTGTGGACCTGGGACAGAACCCTGCAGGAGAGTTAGATATAGTCTTGAGAACTATAAAAGACAGAAGAACCAATTGGGCATTGTGTTTGCTGCCTGATGGTGTTGCCCACCACAGACAACCTTCCTCTCCCACTTCAAAGGCACAAAGCAGCTCAGACAGCAGAGCCCTGTCTTTATTGTAAGAGGAATCGTTCAGGGGAATTAGCTCCATCCTTATCTCCCTGAAAGGCCTGTGTGGGGTTATGTATAGGTCTGTAGTATTCCTGTTAATACATGCTAATTTAAAAATTAAACATGTTAAAAGCTCAGAGATAAATTGAGGAGCCTGTAGTCTATAGTCTCCTATGATCATTGACCATTAAAAAACAGCACCAAACCCTTAAAATAAAAATTGATAAAATAGTAGCTTGGCATATTAGTGACTTTTATGGGAGGGAATACTGTCTGAAAGGTCACAGGGAACAGAATGATACAAGAACTTTAAAAAAAATCTCTTGCCTTCATGAATTGAACATGGCAGGAATAAAGAAAATTCTTATATTTTGGATACAGTCCATATATAAAGAATAAATAATCTATTTATTGTTATTATTGTCATCATTATTATTGTTATTATTAATTATTGTGGTGTGCTGTGGAAAAATCTTTGTACACTGTAAATATGTATTATTCTCATTGGTTAATGAAGAGCTGACTGGTCAATAGCCGAATAGAATGAGGTTAGGTGGGAGAGACAAACTGAGAATGCTGGGAAGAAGGATGGAGTCTGTACACCAGCAGATGCAGAGAGAAGCAAGATGGGCAGGCCATACTAAGAAAAGGTACCAAGTCATGCGGCAAAACATAGACAGGATATTTGGGTTAATTTAAAGTGTAAGAGTTAGCTAGTAGCAAGCTTGATCTATTGGCTGAGCACTTATAATTAATATTAAGCCTCTGTGTTAGTTATTTGGGAACTGGCAGGAAGGACAGAAACTTCCACCAACAAATGACATTCCAATGTGGGGCTGGAATTTCCACATAAGACCTGACAAAGCTTAAAAAAGGATTCTAAACACACAAAAACGGAGTCAAGCTCAGCTTTTTGGTAAGTGCCTTTTCTCAGGTAGGCTGTGTTTGCTAGCAGCAAACAGAGAGAGGCTCGATCCTTTAAGGGAAAGCTTCCTGGCTCAGCACTAGGGGCAAGAAAGCGTGTAGCTCTTTTAGGAGGCCCTGCTACTGAACACTTAAATGGGGTTTATGAGCAGTGGTCAGCACACTACTTGTTGGCATCATGAACTCAAAAATTACTCAGAGTTGAGGTGGTAAACATGGTATTCACACTAGTACCTTCGCCATGAAGCTCGGCTGTCAGGGAACCAAGAAGGGCGGATCCAGCTGCCAAAGCAGAGGTGGAAGTTCTAGCTATGCTGCTGAGCAGTTTAAAGGCTCATGCGGTCAGAAAAAGATTACAGATGTGCAGTAAAGACAGGTGCAGATGAAAAAGAAAAACCCACTAAGCAGGTTACAGTGTGTTTAAAAATGTATGTAGTTTTGGGAGAGAAAAAATAAATGATATAGACAGTCATAAAATATATAAACATAGTTTTAAAATAATAAAGTTCTTAAAAGGGAGTAAAGCAATATGAAAGAAAAAAGCCGCATAAAGATGGAAAACACACAGAGAGTCTGGATCCTGTATGTTGTCTTTAAATTTTTTGGCTGCTAAGAGAGACTCTGGATTATAAAAACCAGCTGTATTAAACCAGTCTATGTATTTTAAAGATGTCTTAACTTTGAAAAGAAAGTTTATAAAAATGTTACTTTGGAGAAGAGGTTTTGCTTTTATTTCCACAGGAAATGAGAGGCTGTGGATTCATCCAGGTTAAAGATGATCAGTTTGATTGGGAAGACCCCCTGAAAATCCTGACTACAAACATAAACAAATAAACCTAGAAAAACCACAAGACACGTGGTGTATATTTTATGTGCTCAAACATAAAACAAAAATTCATCTTTGGCTGACTTGTGTACAATTCACAGTCCAGACTTGTATTAATGCAGATATGTATGTTACCCTTAAAAGTTTATGTATTTTCAGAGCAAGGGGACAAGACACCAGTGAAAACAGATGGCCTAAGTGATCCAGCATCCAGAACAGCTTCAAGGCTGCTGACTGAGATGATCCAGCCTCACAAAATACTCCAGCCAAGACTTGATAATTATCCTGATTTTCTCAAGGTTCTCCTAAAAATACCAGAGGCCCAAGAAAACAGGAAGCAGTCTAGAGAAAAACTACCCACATTCCCAAAAGATGAGTTATGGTTTTTTATTGTTATTTAAGGGAGGTTGGTTACAAAGTGTTATTGGTAATGGTCAGGGAAAAAGCTGAACAAAGGAGATTAAATTAAAAAATCTCTTTCAAAAGGAAAAAAAGGGGGATATTGTATAGAGATGATGAGATAAAAAAGTAGATTATTAAATCTTACTTTAATCCAAGAAACAACTATTCATTTCAAAATATTTTACATTGGTATTGATTTTGGTTTATTGATACAAATTTAAGGTTAAATTTGCTATACTGTATATATGTTCCTACTCTTGTTTAGGGTATTTCATTAATGCAGCTCTTTTAAAAACATAATATATAATTATGAAACACAGATTAATAGTAATCTATAATAGTCAAACTTGATGATAGGAATTCCGACCATGCCCCCATGGTCACAAATGCCCCGGCAGGACACTTAGTCATTTCTGCCTAGTCATTTCTGTGTCTTATGTCCTACGTAACCCATGCACTTCATGGTCATGTAATTGAGCGTGGTCATGTGATCTATGCACATGCATGGAGTAACCACGTGGGCCTGTGTGTGCATGTGCAGGCCCCATGTCCCCTTCCCCCCTTCTCCCACATGTGTCCTTTCAGCAGGCCTGATCACATCTATACCTTTCTCCTTGTCTTAAAACTCTTGTTAGTGGATTCTGTCATGTTTCATGACTTTTTGTTGCAAGGTAAGAGTGCTGCTGAAAACCATCACTTATAGTCATGTTAGGTATGTTTTCAAGATCAAACAGAGATATATTTTAGATAGACAGGTGGTCTTTAAACACTTCAGAGATCTACAGAATATGCCATTTAAGATGTTTTAATAATATATGGCTTTTTGTGATATGAGACATTTCTGCTCCTGGAAGCACCAATCTACTTCAGAGAAGATGATAGGCATCAAAGAAACTCCATATAGAGTTTGCTTTCTTTATGGCAAAAGCTAGCTATTTGGATAAAGAAACTGCCCTTGCCTCAATTGTTGACAGTATACTGTCTAAACTGGACCAGCAGACCACAAAAGAAACTTTACTCAGACAAGTTAAGATAGTCCTTCAAAATTCCCTGCTTCTCAGAAAAGTCTGTCAGATATACTAGGCCTATGGGCCAAAGATGTTACAGAAGAACTTTGAGTACCTGTTCAGGCAGCCCAATGTCCCTGTCATTAAGTAACATTGTATCCTTCTTGGGTCATAGTTAAAGTTTTCTTTAGTTGTGATGAAAGGTAAATTAGGTATAGAATTTTAAACTCACAAGGATAAGATAGATAATAAAATATTTACCAAATACAAATGGACTGGATATTGTAACTCTAATTCTTACTTGATAACTGTTTTGTTGTTTATAACACTATGCTAAAGTAAAACTTTCTTTTTTAATTAGACAAAAAGGGGGAAATGCTGTGGAATAATCTTTGTACACAGTAAATATGTGTTACTTTCATTGGTTAATAAAGAGCTGACTGGCCAATAGCTGAACAGAAAAGGTTAGGCAGGAGAGCTAAATTGAGAATGCTGGGAAGGAGAAGGGCAGGACGGAGTCTGTAGCAGCCAGCTATCTCAGAGAGAAGCAAGCTGGGTATGTACCGAGAAAAGGTACCAAGCCATGTGGCAGAACATAGATAAGAAATATGGGTTCATTTAAAATGTAAGAGTTAGCTAGTAACAAGCCTAACACTTTATAATTAATATTAACAAACTGAACATTTATAATTAATATTAAGCCCCTCTGTCTGTTATTTGGGAGCTGGCAGGTGGGACAGAAAGTTCTGCCAACAGTAGTGGGCACATGCACCATGGTGAACATGTGGCAGTCACAGAAAAACTTTGTGGGGTTAGTTCTCTCGTGCTACCTTTATGTGGTCCCAAGGATTGTACTCAGATTTTCAGATCTGCACAAGCATTTACCTGCTGGGGCCGTTTCACAGAACTTAGAATCAGGTATATCTTGAAAAGTAGCTTAAAGTCCTAATAGTCTTAACCCCAGCCAAAGGAAAAGTGCAACAGGAGATGGAACAACACAGAAGACTATTTTGTGAGCAGAAGTCTTGTGAGTCTAGGACAAGAGATTCCAAAAGATGGACAAACTGCTCAGATGGGCATCAGTATCTAGGAACTGCCTCATAACAAACAAACAAACAAACAAACAAACAAACAAACAATGAAGTGTGTATTAGTGCAGCCTTTGGGTGATGGATCATGTGACTTTTAATATTTAAAATTTTCCTCAATAAGTCTGGAGAACTAACTCAGTGATTATGAGTGCTGACTGTTCTTCTAGAGGACCTGGGTTCGATTCTCAGCACCCATTTGGTGGCATACAACCATGGGTAACTGCAGTTCCTGGAGATCAGATGCTCTTTTCTGTCCTCCACAGGTACCTGGCATGCATGTGGTACACTGAAATATGTACAGGCAAAACACACAAACACACACACACACACACACACACACACACACACGCACAAATAAAATGAAGTTTATAATTTTTTAACTTCAAATCACACATGGATTTTAAAATCTCTGGTTGTGATTTTAAAACCTACTACACATATTTCTGAGGTGGTGCTTCTCCAAGGAGTGCCTGCAAAGGATCAAGATGGAGAATGTGCTTTTATCAACAGAGATATTCTGAGAACAACTGTGTAAGCGGCCAGTGGCTTCCCCTTTCAATCGCTCAGTTGTAACTTGCCCAACCTATCAGAAAAAGCCGTGACAGTCTCCAGTGTAGAGCCCTGGGGTTGACCGTCCAGTATTATTATGGGAAATCTTTAAAGTCTATATGAGGTTACAGCTGTGCAGCATGTGCTCTCAATCACATCTGATTTCTGTTCCCCTTCTTGCCTCTAAAATGGAAAGGCTTTGAATCTACATAAGCCTTGAAATAATCTCTTTAAGTGTTTGAGTCTGCAAGCATTTCTCTTTTACTAGAGCAACTGAAGTCCCCAGGATATGTAAGATGCTCACCTTTCATCTGGCTTCCTGATAATGGCGTATGTGCTGGGCATTTTCATATATTTATACACTTTCTTATTTTACTCCATCAGTTTTCACTGTTACATCTTCTTTCATGTCACAGGTATCTTTTCCAGAATGGCAGATGAAATACTACAAAAATACTATTCAAATGCCAACTTGATATTTTTGGAAGCTATCTGTTCTCAAGTATTCAAATAACCAGGGTCATTTTCAGGACTTGTATTTATTCATGAAGTTTAGTTGAATGAATTTGTATACAACAAATAACTTTAGGTGTATACATAAATTACAGGCTGTTGTTTTATGCAATATGAGGAGCTAAATGGAAGATATCGCTCAAGATGTTCTTAAATAACGCCCATCACCTTCCTTTCTTGTTTACCCCTTCAAACTGACAATGATTATGTATCTTTGTCTTGTAGTTAATACATCAACTTGAAACAGTTTTGAAGAAGACTTTGGAAAATGTAGGTCCCTCTTAATCACAACCTATGGGAGTTAATTCTCTTCTTCCACCACGTGGGTCTCAGGGATTGAACTCTGGCTCTGAGGCTTGGAAGCAGGTACCTTTACTTGCTCAGCCATTACCCTAACTCCTAAACCAGGATTCGAATTTCTAAATCAGTATAGCAGTTTGTCTGTAGTATATTCAGGAGCCTCAGTTATTTTAATTTAAAGAGCTTTTTAAGATTTTCCATGCCCTTGCAGAGAGTTGTTATGTATTTCAAATAACATGCTGTAATGTGGAGAAATGTGTAACAATACTAGTGACCTTGGGGGTTTAATATAAAGAAAAGTCACATATAATTATAGATCCTCTCAAAACATACATATGAAAAATATATTATTATACTTATTTTTAGATGACTAAATTAATTAGAGGTAAGCTACATTTAATTCACTCATTTAAACCTTTACATTTTAATTAGTTCTTTGAGAATTTGGTATAATATGTTTCTATCATATTCATGCCCTCCTCTAACTTCTCCCAGATCCACAGCCCTCTTCCCTACCCACCCAATTTTGTGCTGTCCCCTTTTGGTCTTGTTTTTTTTACACCCATCAAGCCCACTTTGTGCTGCCATATACAAAGTGTTGCCGCCCACTGGAGTGTGGGTGTTGTGCCAGCGTTCATGCTATAATAGAAAACGGGCTCTTCCTCTCCCAGTTCCAAAGTGGGGCTTTGATCTGGACACCTGACTAAGGCAGTGAGGAAATGAAGGAAGATTCACACAGATACATGTACAGAAAAGCGGGAGCCAGGTGTACTGCCCATGCTCTGATGGAGTCCTGAAAACTTCAGTGTGTGTGCTATGTAAACATGGGGGAGGGGTAGCTACTCCCAGTGGGAGGTCTATGTAGTCTTGGTCTGTAAACACCCAGGAAGAGGAAGCTCCATTTGGTACTTTTTGTACACACTGATCAATCTTCCATAAGCAATTCTACTTGAACCAGACAAGGAAACATTGGCTAAATTCTAGCCCAATTCATATGAGAAAAGGCTTGGCCAATTTCCCATAGGTCCAAGGCCTGGAACCTTGTCATGACATGCCCATGAAAACAATCGATACTCATTTAGGACCTCACTCATCAGGTCTGCCTCTCCCTCCACCCAGCAGTTATCAGTTACAAATAGCTCCTTAGCTAGGGGCAGGACTTTGTGTCCTTTTCCCACCTCCATGCTAAGATTTTGTTAGGCTTGCGCTTGCACAGGTCTTATGCACACTGTCCCAGCTGCTGTGGGTTCATTTGTGCAGCTGCCCCATTGAGTCCAGATGACAGCGTTTCCTCGTAATCAGCCACACCCTCTGGTTCTTACTCTTTTTCCCACTCCCTCTTCTGCAATTGTCCCTGAACCTTGGGTTGTGGGCTGTGATAGAGATGTCACCTTTAGAACTGGAAATTCCACAGTCTCTTATTCTCTGAACCTTTACCAGTTGTTGGTCTCTGTATCAATCTTCTGCAAATAGAAACTTCTCTGATGAGGGTTGAGAAATGCATTAATCTATGGGTATAATGATATGTATTAGAAATTGGTTTAATACTAGCAGCTGGTTTAGCAGAATAATAGTAGTAGTTTCCCTCCTGGGGTCTATGTTCTGTCAAACAACAGATACTGGCCCCGGTAATAGCACTGGGTATGGGTTTCATTTTGTGGAGTTGGTCTTAAATCCAATCAGAAAGTTGTTGGTTATTCCCATGGTGTTCGTGACACTATTGTACCAGTGAACGTATCTTACTAGGCCAGTCACTATTGGAGTTCACAAAGTTCACAACTGGATAAGATTTATGATAACTTTCCCTCTAGCAGCATACAAATTACCCGTCTTAGTTAGGTTTTCTACTGCTGTGATGAAACACCATGACCAAATGTAAATTGGGGAAGAAATGGTTTATTTGGCTTACATTTCCACATTGTAGTCTATCATTGAGGAAAGCCAGGGCAGGAACTCAGTGCTGAAACCTAGAGGCAGGAGCTGATGCAGAGGCCATGGTGTGTGTGTGTGTGGGGGGGGGGGAGGTGAGTCTTACTGTCTTGCTCACCATGGCTTGCTCAGCCTGCTTTTTTATAGATCCTGGGACCACCAGCCCAGGAATAGCACCTCCCACCATGGGCTGGGCCCTCTTCCATCAATCACTAATTAAGAAAAATCCCTACTGCTGGATCTTATGGTTCCCTTCTTTCAGATAAGTCTAATGTGTGTCAAGTTGACCTTAAGCTATCCAGGACAGTACCTTCCAGCTCTATGAAAATTAACCAGTAGGGATGAAGCTTCTATGTCAATACCAGCATGATATCTCCATGTTCTGTGACTTATTGTGTAGTGTCTTCTGCAAGAGTCTTACTTTTAAGTTCTGGAAGATAACCAAAAACATTGTCCATAACCTGTAATGTTTTCATCTTGCCTTAATCAGAATGACTAAGATTAAAAGCAAATGACAACAAATACTGGCATAGATGTGTGGAAAGGAGAACACTTATTTACAACTGGTGGGGTGTGCAAACTGGTGAAATGACTATGGAAATCAGTGTGGAGGTTGCTCAAGATACTAGAAACAGATTTCCTACATAATCCAGCTATACAACTCTATATACTACTATAGAGATACCTTCTTATCTATGTTCATTGCTGTTCTAGTCACAATAATTAGGAAATGGAAACAAAATGCCCATCAATAATTGGGATAGACAATGAAAATGTGGTATATTTACACAATGGGATTAAGAATAATATAATTATGAAAACAATTATTTTGAGTGAGGTAAGTAAGATAACAGAAAGACAGACATTGCATATTTTCTCTCATATATGAATATTAGCTTTCAATGTTCTGGTGTATGTTTTACGTGGAATACCCACAGAGGTCAATAAATTAGTAAGGGGACTGAGAAGAGATAGAATTCAGTGGTATAAATGCTTAGATGGATAATAATAAAACAGGAATGGTTAAACTGTACTGGGGGTGTGAAGGCAAGGTAGACGAATGAATCGAGGAGAGAGAAATAACTTTAAAAACCTTTCAAAGGTTATATGGAAACCTACCTATCACTGTAGATGCTTCCATATACACAAATGTGAAAAGAGTTTAGGCTCTCTGCTCCTCTCCGTTCCAGAGACAACCACATATTCCAGTGCAGTGCCAGCCTCCCTAAGACATGATGGTGAATGGAGTAGATGTGTTTGGCCATATTGGGCACCCTTACCAGGGCAGCCTTTAACTCTGGCAAAGTGGGTATTGTTGCCACCAGTGACCCCTTCATTGACCTCAGCTATGTGGTCTACATGTTCCAGTATGATTCTATGCATGGCAAGTTCCACTGCACACTCAAGGCTGAGAATGGGAAACTTGTCATCAATGGGAAGGCCATGTCAGTCTTCTAAGAGCTAAACACCACCAACATCAGTGGGGTGGTTCTAGTTCCAAAAACATTGTGGAGTCTACCAATGTCATCAAAACTGGGATCCACTTGAAGAGTAGATACAAAAGAGTCATGATCTCTGTCCCTTCCGTTGATATCCCCATGTTTGTGATAGATGTGAACCATGAGAAGAATGGCAACTCACTAAAGATTGTCAGCCATGCTTTCCTGCACCACCAACCCTTAGCACCCCAGCCAAGGTCATCTATGACAACTTGGTCATTGTGGAAGGACTCATGACCACAGTCCATGACACCACTGCCACCCAGAAGGCTGTGAATGGTCCCTCTGAGAAGCTGTGGTATGATGGCCTTGGAGCTGACCAGAGCATCATCCCTGTGCCCACTGGGACTGACAAGGATATTGGCAATGCCATTCCAGAGCTGAATAGGAAGCTCACCAGCATGGCCTGTTCCTACCTTGAGTGTGTCTGTTGTGGATCTGACATGCCACCTGGAGAAAGCTGCCAAGTAAGAGGACATCAAGAAAGTGGTGAAGCAGGCATTGGAGAGTCCACTAAAGGGCATCCTGGGCTACAAAGAGAACCAGGTTGCTCTTGCTACTTTAACAATGATTCCCACTCTTCCACCTTTGATGGTGAGGCTGGCATTTCTCCCTATGGCAACTTTGTCAAGCTCATTTCCTGGTATGATAATAAAAATGACTATAGCAATGGAGTGGTAGACCTCATGGCCTACATGGCCTCCAAGAGAAAGAAGCCCAGCAAGAACAAGAGGAAGGAAGAGAGAAACCCTTGGATGCTGAAGAGTCCCTATCCTAACTCAGCCCCAATACTGAGCATCTCCCCTCACAGTTTCCTTTGCCCCAGAAGAGAAGTGTCTTAGGGAGTCCTACTATTGATAGTATTTATTGAATACCATCAATAAAGTTCACTGCACCCACGAGACAGAGAGAGAGAGAGAGAGAGAGAGAGAGAGAGAGAGAGAGAGAGAGA
>CABHPH010126806.1:3073-20783 GCA_902168325.1 Peromyscus nudipes
CTCCAAGTCCCCAGCTGTCCCATCTAGGAAACTTCATGGCCAAATGTCGCCATTCAGACACACACACATCCTATTCGTACTTCCTTGCCACTTGCCTAATACAATGCCAAGACCCTCAAGGCAGGCCCACCTTTCTGCCTATCCCATGGAGACTACTTCTGTGTGGGAGCCTTCCAACTCTTTTTGCTGACCAGAGGTGAGGTGAGGTTTGGGTCTTACATGTTCCTCAGAGTTCCATGTGTTAAATGTCCAGTCCTCAGCTTGGCCGTATGGGGATGTGGTGAGAACCTTAAGAGGTGGGCTCTGGTAGGAGGTCTTTAACTTGTTAAGGGCATGTCCTTGATGGGGTTAAGGCTTGTTTTCTTTCGTATCTCTCTATGTGTGTCCTGGCCTGAATAGTTTTGCTTCACACCACACTCTGTTGATGTGTTGCACTGCCAACACCCCAAAGCCTAAAAGCAAAAATAAACCCACATTCACCAACTGAAATCTTCCAACCCATAAGCTGAAGTAAACCTTCCCTCTTTATAAGTTGATCCCCCCCCCCCATTTGTGTGATTGTAATGGAAAGCTGATGACCACACTGGGGAAGGGTGGATTTTGCCAGGATTGCTGTGGAGATCAGAAATTTGTTTAGACGGGACTATCTCCCCAAGCCACAAGCCTATTTTTTCCTATGGTATTGCCTGCCTCATGTTCCAGCTGGGATCTATTGTTTCCCAGAGCTACAAGTCCTGAGAATCTAGCTTGCTGCTTGTTTTTGTAGAATCCTCAAGCTATGTTATGTGCATGTGTGTATGTGGGGTGTGTGTGTGTGTGTGTGTGTGTGTGTGTGTGTATGTGTGTGTGTGTGTGTGCGTGCGTGCGTGCGTGCGTGCGTGCGTGCGTGTGTGTGTGTGTGTGTGTGTGTGTGTGTGTGTGTGTTCAAGGGATCAATCCCAGGGCCTCATGCATGTTAGATAAATGTTTGGACACTATGCCACATCCTCTTACTTCTATTTTACATTTTAAAATGGCTGGAAAAATCAGGACGAGAGCAATAGTTTGTAATACAGGAATTATAATCTTGTGTAATTCAAATTTTACTGTCCACAATAAAGTTTTATTGAAATGCAGCAGTGACTATTTGTTTGCTTATTCCCTTTAGTGCTAGCATGGATGAGATGAATGGTTGCCATGACCTGCGAAGTGCCAGCTATTTACTGTGTGACCCTTTACGGAAAAGAGTGGCTGAGTCCTGACCTATTCTGGATCCCAAGTGTTAGCAAACGTTTCATCCCCTTCTCCTATGGCTCTGATCACCTTTTCTCAATTCCTGCTCACTGGATACCTTTTTTATCTTGTCTAAAAGACTGGGCAGCAACTAAGATTACCACTGCTGTGGAGAACAGGGAGGATTGTGTGTGTCCAGGAACAAGCGTCATCATTAGGTTTGCCGTGGGATCGCGCTGTAGAGAGGAAATCATTCTGCTGCCAAGTGGTCATGTGACCTGGAGAAACTTGTTTTGCCTCTCTAAGTCTCAGTGTTCCTCATCTATAAGATGGGGTTTTGGCCGGGCGTTGGTGGCGCACGCCTTTAATCCCAGCACTTGGGAGGCAGAGCCAGGCGGATCTCTGTGAGTTCGAGGCCAGCCTGGGCTACCAAGTGAGTTCCAGGAAAGGCGCAAAGCTACACAGAGAAACCCTATCTCGAAAAACCAAAAAAAAAAAAGATGGGGTTTTGATCATGGCTAATGTTTGTGTACCACGCATGGAAGGCTAGACAGTACTCCAGTCACATCTGTAACTCATTTAACCCCTGCAGTTCTGTGAGGAAACTAAGCCATCATCCTTCTTTAAGGACAAAAAAAACAAAACAAAACAAAAAAACAGAAGCCAAGGCCCAGGCTAGACTCAGACTCAAGATTCTCCTACATTAACGACCCAAGTGCTGGGATTATAGGTGTGCGCCATCATACCCAGCTTCAATTGATGTGTTGTTATATGCATACTTTGTAGGGTGGCCAAGTTAAGCTACCTACCACATGTGTTAACTCATGTTTTTTGAAGTGAGAGTATTTAAAATCTCTTCAGCAGCAATTTTCAAGTATACAAATTGCTATCACTGATAGCCATAATATTGTAAATGGCTCTCTTGATCTTGCTCTTCCTGACTGAAATTTGTACTTTTGACCAATGTCGGTCCAAGCCTTTTAACTCCCCCTCTCTGGTAATGACCATTTTAGTTTCTGTTTCTGTGAGCCCAACTTTGCACGGTTGTTGTGGAGGACAGTTCATCCATCCAGAATTAGTCAGGTAGACTCAGTTTGTGTAATCCCAGTTTACCAAAATCATCTGGAGAATCGTAACAAGGAGGCAGGAGAACATGTGGTTTCTTCTCTCCACCAAGTGGATTTGGCTTTTCAAGATAAGTAAGATTGAATGTATTTATCTGTCCAGGGCCTAGTTTATCGGTTTACTTTGCTCAACATGACACATTTCTTATGTCACCAAGTACTTGACCTTTTCAAGGCAAAGTAATTTCTCTCTGTCTCTGTCTCTTTCTCTGTCTCTGTCTCTCTGTGTTCTTTCCTCTATCCATTCACCCACTGACAGGCACAGCTTGTTTCTAAATCTTGGCTATTGTGATTAATGCTGCAGTGACCATAGACTGTAGATGTCTCTTTCAACATACGCATTTTGTGTGTTTTAGGTATATACCCAACAGTAAGGTTGCTGAATCATATTGTGGTCTTACTATTTGATTTGAAGAGAAACCTCTATTCCATGTTGTAAAGAAATGTGAACACTTTTTAAGACAATTGTATAGTCGTGCAAGCTTATTGTGAAGGAAGAGAATGGCATAACTAATCTGAATCTCTTGGAATAATGGCCTTACAGTGTAGCAGTACCTGAATGGGGAGGGGACACTTGTAGGGTGACATCCAGCCCTGTCTGGATCATTTCTACTTCCTTGCTTTCTCTTCATAAGGAAGAAATCCCTGTCCATTTTCAAAGCCATGCAGCATCCTCTTACATCCTGTTCTCAATGGCTTCCTGATCACTTTGCACCCCACACCGATTGGAAGCTAGCGACTGCCTTCCCTCTAGGAGTAGACTCTCCTTTCAGCCACTGCTTCCTACACTCTCCTAGTGAGATGGCTAAGGAATAGCTCACGCCCTTCCACTCCATGGTGTCAGCTCCATGTGCCTCCTACCTCAATTAAGACCAATTCTTCTGGTAGTTTCCTTTCTGAGCAGTCCTGAAATGGTGGCTAAATCCAACCAGGCTACTCTAGACACCCTCGAAGAAAGCTGACAAAGGTTATTATTCACTCCACCCCCCTCTCCACTATCCTGCCTTCCCACTACTTGCAGGTCCTGATTCTGCATCCCCCCAGGCTGGACATGACCCATGTCTCTGGTAAGCCCTTTCTGTGCCTGCCTCAGGCTCGGCACTTCTTCCCAGCTCCTCGTTCGCCTGCTCACCTGCGGATGATAATTGCATGTTAAAGGTTCCAGCAGGCGCTGTCTTATCCTTTTGTTTAATCGGTCTGCAGGACGGTGGTGTCTTGTCTATGCTATGAGCTCCCGTGTGGATGGGAGGGTGGACAGACGGCACTAAAGACACAACATGGTGACATTTGATTAATCGCTTGTGCTCTGAAACTCCTGTGGGACCTTGAGAAAATTAGTTCATCTCTCTGGGCCTCTGGAGAGAGCATTTTCTCTATGCTGTTGTGAGAATTCAGAGAGATATTACACAAAGGACCCATCATAGTGCCTGGCATATATTTAAACCTAATGAACGTTTAATACGTACAAGCTATTATTCCTTCTCTCCCTTCCAGCAGCTTAGGGGGTTTCAAGAACGTGACAGAAGCTTTCTCCACAGCTTAGTGTAATGTCCTCCATCGGAATGTGTGGTGTGCTGGTGCCATCCATGTCTTCTCCATCATTTTTCCCTCACCCTGGAACTGGAAGCCAGATAAGCCCATCCGTCCTTAGGTCGCTTTCAACAGGTATTTTGTGGTAACAATGAAGAAAGTAACTAATACAGAAGAAAAAAAAAAAAAGCTCAGTTTACCCAATAGGAGCTAAGGGGCTTAAGTTCAGGCACTGTGAGTGTGCAAGGACCTCACAGACAGGAGGGAGGTGAAAAGCACACCGGGAGGTGTGAGCCCCAGAGCCAGGGGTTGAGAGCTTGGGAACCTGTGCATCACAGACGAGATCCTCTGTCCCTGGGAGGCTGTGGTGGCGGAGGGGACAAGGAGCAGAGAGAAGCTTGCACAGAGCCTCCAATCCTCTTAAAGGCGTCCTTGGACAGGGTACAATACAAAGGGCACAGCAGACCCCTGAACAGAGTGTCTGTGGATAGTCATCACTCAGTGTGAAGTCCTAGCTTACGACCTGAGCTCATGCCCTGGTGCTATCCATGGCGGAGGGAAGCCGGCAAATTTCTTTTAGCATTGAACATTATGTACAATGGCTGCCTAGGACAGGGAAGAAGGAAAGCTGGATAAATGTCAGAGCTAGGAAGGAATGCACGGGAAAGGAAAGAACTAGAGGACTAGACGAGCCTATCTTAGACAGGGCAGATGCGAGTCTGCCTGAAAATGCCTCCTCCCCTCCCCCACCCCCAGGCTTGCACAAAGCCCTGCAGGAATGAAGAGTAAGAAGGGTCTGTTAGATGACCAACCTTCCCAGTTCCTGTGCAGAGGAAGGGCAGTGGCCAAGATTGACCTGGAGAAGAATGAGAAACATTTCAAGGGAGTGCTGTAGGGTAAATGCCTTTCCCCTAGTTTCTGATGGAAGAAAGAACCACGGGTTTCCCCTTCCAGGAAATGCTCAGGACCACCTGCACTCAGGCAGACCTGCAAGGCAAAGCCCACAATGGCTGTTCTGGTGGAGAACATGACGCGTCCTCCCCCTGGGCTTCCTCTTCCTGGAGCCCAGGCTTCTAGCTCAGTTCTGCCCAATGCCACAGCTCTGTTTCCTCTTTGGGGAGCACCAGGAGCTGGAAACAAAGGAGAAGGCACTGAGCCTCAGGAGCTGGAGTCCTGAGTCTTTTTGTATGACTGACATGGTTCACTCTCTTTAGGTCTCCATATTCCTGTCTATGCAATGGGAGCACACACTTGCTCTCCCTAACACTTGCTTTGGAGGGAATACTATGATGTGGGCAGGGTAGTGCTCATGGCTCCCTCACTAAATAAGAGTTATACGGGGTGAGAACTCCTTGGTGTAGTTCACTGTTGCATGTCAACATCTAGCATACATCCTTAGCAAGTCTACAGGTGGTTTGCCTAAAATTGTGGTAGTGAGAGTGAGGTAGACAGAAAGAGAGTCACAAGACACAGGAAGGAGAGGAAGACCTCACAACCCAGAGTTTGCTTGAGGCCATCAGGTGAGAGTCAAGAATTCTAACACAGGGCTGGAGAGACAGCTCAGCAGGTAAGAGCACTGGCTGCTTTTCCAGAGGACCTGAGTTAGATTCCTATCACCCACGCCGGGGGCTCCACTTCCAGGAGATCTGATGTCTTCTGCCCTCTGCTGGCACCAGGCATGCATGTGGGCCACAGACATATGTTCAGGCAAACCACCCACACACATAAAATAAGAATAAAATTTAAAAAAATAATTCTAACACAATGAACAACATCTACTATAAAGGCAACAACACGGAGCCTTTTTTGTAGAAAGATACTTTAAATAAAAATGTTTTAACAGAAACTTAAGCTCTGCTTAAGGCCTAAGTACACATGGTTTTTCTCCCTTCTCTTCCCCGCTGCAAGCCTGCAATTTTCTAGGAACCTCACCAGACACCACATTTGCAGTGAAAGACATGTCCTAAGCCCTGTGCATCTCTCGTGACTCCATGGTCTTATCTCATCAGAATATCATCCAATAAGTCACTTCCAGATGCACCTTACAGTCTCATTCATGGGAAAATAAAGGCGGGGGGGGGGGGCGCTTTTGAGATGTAATTTGAAAGCAACCAAAATGACGTAGTCTACTTCTGAGACACTAGTTGACTCTTCCTAGAGATGCTCACACCCAGGCTTTCAGGCGTGATTAGTCTCCCTAACTGTTGTCTTTGTTGTCAGGCAACTCCAGTTCTGCTTCCGACTGGCTTGTCCTGAAATTCATTTCTTTACATAGTCAGGAATCTGGCTTCACCTGAGTTGAAGTTCCTAAGAGATTAAGGAAAGAGTTCATGTTGCCACTAGAGACAGCGTGGAGCTACTGACAAAAGCATGTGATTTCCCGGCTTCCATGAGTCCATGTTCTGCACCAGCCTTATGGTCACCTACAATGACAAAGGTTTAGTCTACAGCTAGAAAAGGAACCCTCTGGGTAACAAGAGTGTGCAGAGGATTCTGCAGCTTACGTCCTCTGCTCTCACCTCTGGGTACCACTATCCCCTAGGGGCCACCTTCCCTTCTTCCTGATGAGCAAAAATCCAGTTGACTCTGATTTGGCAAAATTTAGCACTCGACACTACCCTTCTCACCGTCCCCACACCCAGAGGAGTCAACATAGGACTCCAACAAAAAGACAACTTTGAGATTGTGAGGAACCTGGCAGGTTCAGCTATAATTTCATCATTTGTTCTTCCCTTTGCTCCTGACTGGAATGAAAAATTAACTGATGGAAATTTAAGAGCCATTTCTGATCACAAGGATGAACACCATATGCTGTGAGTGTGCAAAGGCCCTTATTGGCATGTTTGGACTGTGCCGTATAGCCACTGGCTACCTTTTTTTTCTGAAAGTTAAAATTCCTACTTGTTGGAGTTATTATGTTGGAGGGGGGGGTAAAGATTACAGTAGAATCTGCTTTATGTAGATGAGCACAACTGTAAATGAAAGCCCCTTTCCTCGAAAGGATACATCCTCATCATCTCGGGCTCTGTGCTCATCAAAGAGCTTGCCACTCTACACTGTCAAAGCCAATCATTTCCCCACCCAGCTACAAGCTCAGTCTACAGCAACTACACATCCTTTGTGATTCCTGTTGCATGCTCAAAGGCACCACTCTTTCTGTTAAACACTGGCTGCTCTCACTGCTTTTCTTGAAACCATGAATAAAAGACTCTGAGCTCTGACTTTAGTGACCATCATTTGGCCATTTTTGAAATCACTATTAGTACATGAAATGGTCAACATCTAAAGGAATTTACCAGAAGTACATGAAACTCAGGGTGCACAAGCTTTGTGAATAATTCTGCTGACCTCCCACAGAATGATATAGGGCCCATCATTGCTCCCTCCAACTTGCCACAGGCAAGACACAGGCAAACACTTGGCAGATTCTGATGCCAGGTGCACTGAGGTACGGTGCATGCCACACAGGGAGCGTTCAGTTGATCATGAGTAAGTGCATAAATGTAACATTCATGTACATATTTGTCAGGTCATTTTCCTATCTTAATCAGACTTGTAAGTTACTTGTTCCATGGCTTTGGGATGGTTCCAGCAACCTCCTCTTCTTCCTTGCTTTTTTTTTTCAGGACTTTCTCCCCAGTACATGTAGTTTTTAGCATATCCTGAAGTTATTCCCACTTTTGGGGGCAGTCAGTGTGAGGTGTGACTTCATTTACCTCCATTTTGAAAAATCATAGGAACTCCACACATTACTAATGAGAATGCAGAGTTCCTTTGTCAAGGTGTCTGTTGGCAGTCGTTTGGAGAAAATCATAGATAGTATATTATGTCTGCATGATAACCTCTCATGGTCTCTTTTTTCAGGGTTCATGTCAGGACTACATTCTTTGTGACTCCCACTTCCCAGAGTTAGGTGAAACTATGTGGGCTGAGATCCTTACTGTCTTTTCATCTACTACATGCACAAGGGAGATGCCAAGAATATAGAGAAAGATGGAGCCACAAGATGGCAGGAATTTGGGTCTCTTGAGTGGCTACATAAAGTGGCCTGTGGTTGTACTAGCTGTTACAGAAGCTGGAATCAACTGAAAGGTTCTAATTTTCCAGTGTTTTGGAAGTTTGTGGCAGCACTTAACATTATTGACAAATCACTCTTCATTTATCCACCCCAGTGTTGTGGTGTTTCTGTTTTAAATGCCTCAACAATTTATTTTTCATTGCAGGTACTTAAATTCATGACTATGGAGTATGTTTACTTTGGTTAGTGTCAACCTCAGCTGCATGATAGGAAACATCTGGGAGCTATGAGAAACTCAAAATCCTTGGACTTTGTTCCCAGAGCATCTGGTTCAATTGGTTGATGATGAAACCACATCTTTGCTAATTAAAAGGAACTCTACTAGCTGAAGAGATGGGTCAAAACTTAAGAGCATCAGATGCTCTTTCAGAGGTTCAATTCCCAGCACCCATGTGGCAGCACACAATTGTCTCTAGTTCTAGCCCCTTGGGGTCTGACACCCTCTTCTGGCCTCCATGGGCACAAGGCATGCACATGATACAAAGACATACTTGCAGACAAAACACCCATACACATAAAATAAAATAACTTTTTGTTGTTGTTGTTTCTCAAAATAGGGTTTCTCTGTGTACTGTTGTGGGATGTTCTGTATGGCAAATATGTTAATAAATAAAACACTGATTGGCCAGTAGCCAGACAGGAAGTATAGGCAGGACTAACAGAGAGGAGAATTAAGGGAACAGGAAGGGAAGGAGGAGACTGCCTGAAGCCACTGCCAGGACAAGAAAGATGTAAGGTACCAGTAAGCCACAAGCCACGTGGCAAAGTATAGATTAATAGAAATGGGCTGAATATAAGAGTAAGAGCTAGACAATGATAGGCCTGAGCTAATGGCCAAGCAGTTTAAATAATATAAGTGTCTGTATGTTTATTTTATAAGTGGGCTAAGGAACTGCCGGGGCTTGGCAGAACCTGGAGAGAAAACTCTCCAGCTACAGTGTACCTCTGGCTATCCTGGAATTTGCTTTGTAGACCAGGCTAGTCTTGAACTCCTGGAGATCCACCTGCCTCTGCCTCCTGAGTGCTGAGATTAAAGGCATGAGCCACCACACTCTGCCAAAATAACATTTTTTAAAAAATGGACTCCACAGCTGATTTTTTTTTTACAGGACATCCAAGGTTTGGGGCCATTCATCTGAAGCGGGGATCATCAAACTGAGTGTACATTAGAGCACTTGTGGGGCTTGTTGTGACAACCTTCTGGTCTTGCCCCTACATGCTCTGTATAGCTATGATACAACTTGAGAATTTCTTCATTTCTATGTGAGGCCTATGCTGTTGGTTCAGTAGCCAAAATTTGAAAACAGATTCTACATCTTTGTATCCCTTTTAATGACAAAAATAGTGTTAGTCACTTAATAATTCAGCAGATAGTTGAGTTAAAAATAAAGGCATACAGGGACATATACTTAATAAGCCACAAGGTCAGTTTGAGTTTACTTAGCTGGTCTGTCTAGCCAAGACATTCTGGAAGAACAGGAAGAAAAGATAATAGGCAAGAAAAAAATGTAATGCTTTGAGTTGACATGTGGAAGTAAATATTTACTGAGTACTTTGTATGGACATAACACCATATTGTCAGTCTCTGTTTTTACTTCCAGCTAAGGGAAAGTTCCAGAAGAAAGAGAGAATTGCAGATACCTGATACTCTGAGCAGTGAAATAGAGACAAATGGAAAGTTTTAAAAATAATAATAAGCTAGAACATGTGCACACACACACACCACTCATTCATACAAATGTTTATAAAGAAACTGGAGTTGGATTTAGTACCTCAAGGAGACACAGAATCATGGTGGATGGAGGGTCAGAGCATCTAATGATGCAGCCATAAACACTTTTGCAGCCCACTGATCAACTGGACCTCGTCTATCTCCCAAGTAGAACACAGCTTCAGTTAGAGCCTGAATAAAACTTGGCATGTAAGCTCCACTTTCCATAGCATAGATCTTCATATGTGTGTGTGTGTGTGTGTGTGTGTGTGTGTGTGTACGTGTACATGTATATGTATATATATATATATGTATATGGAGAGAGACAGACAGACACAGATAAACAGACACATATAAATGATTCACTTGGCAATAAATCTGTTCAAATTTAGCACTTTGCACTATGCATTTTTTTATGTGACTTTATTTCAGTCATTGATTCCACTTTCTAAATCTATCGATTAATTTAATACTACATACCCAGAAAGCACTGTATCTTATTTATTAGCTACTTCGTAAAATACAAAGACAGATTCTGACCATTATAGCAGAAACAATGAGAAAGGGGATTCTCTTGAGAGACATTGGTTCCCTTAAAAACTGCAAGAGCAGCTGACCTCATCCACACAGCCAAGGATGACATCCAAAACCATGCCTTGATTTCTCCAATGCCACTAGAAGCATTTTCCTGGGCGTGGGATATTATTGCTATAATTGTGATATCGTGGCTTTAAGGGATTAAATGAAGCCACCCCAGGTTTGCTACCAGGATTTCTCTAGGCCTCTCTTGGTCAGTCTCTGGGGTACAATATCTGATTGGTGGAGTCCAGATCACATGTGAACAACCTTGCTGTAAGGGAGCCTATGAAGTGCTCTCTCCCTCCCATTTAGAGTCCTGGGTAGGAGCTGGGGATGTGAGCCAGTGGTAAAGCACTTGCCTAGCATGCACAAGTGTAGCATGAGTCTTAAAAGTTCTTATTTATAAAATCAAACCTGAGCCGGGTATTGGGGTGAACACTGGAAGGTCAGAGACACAGAATAAGCCACAGCTATCTCACCTCGCCGGATCCTCAGCTGGTCTTGTTTCCTCAGACTGGAAGCCTCTGTGTCCTCATATCCGAATGGCTCTCAGCTGAACTGTTGCTAGAAGCCTGAATGCTTAACCAGGCCAAATGCTTAACCAGCTGAATGCCTCTCCAGGGCAAATGCCTCTAGTTTCTGGTCCTCACGCCTTATATACCTTTCTGCTTTCTACTACCACTCCCTGGGATTAAAGGTGTGGCTTTCTGGGATTAAAGGTGTGTATCACCGTGCCTGGCCGTTTCCAATGTGGCCTTGAACTCACAGAGATCCAGAGGGATTTCTGTCTCTGAAATGCTAGGATTAAAGGCGTGTGCTACCACTGCCTAACCTCTGTTTCATATTGTGGCTGTCCTGTTCTCTGACCCCAGATAAATTTATTAAGGTACACAATATTTTGGGGAACACAATACCACCACACACAAGGCTTTGGGTTCACTCCTTAGAACCTCAAAAATAAATGTTATCAGGTGGGAAACATAGAAAAAAGAAGCCTTGATTCAAAGGAGTCAACTATCATGAAAGCTGCCCATTCCATTCATTGTAACCATAAACTAGATTTGAGCTCATTGTGAGCTTCCTTCTCTAGACAGGCTCATTATCTGTCAGAGTTTCAGCACAAAAATGGTTAGAAGGATGGAAGAGTTGAGGGAGAAGCTGATTATAAAGGTGTCCCTCTCCTCAGTGGAACCAAACAAGGAATAACAAGGTACTATGTAACTAGTAAGAAGAGGAAGCCTCCATTAGGGGTCAAATGGAAGAAGCAGACCTGGGACTTGTGTGTTTGTAAGAGCAAGAAGATGCTGCTGAGGCATCTTCTTGGTTATCCTGATGCACCCTTGTGGACCCACAGTCCATCTAACTTCAGGATAATATGATAGACTGTTCCCTGCACTTTTCCTGTGCCTTACATCAAGGGCAAGGGGAGACTGTTCAAGATGCTTCTCAACCTTGTCGCTTCAGGATTTCTCTAAAGTTATGTAAAGACGTTTAAGGGGGATAGCAGAAAAATGAATTGAGTTGTCCCTCAATCTGAATAGATTCAGGAGATTGGGGAGGAGAAGTCCATGGAGAACTGCCTCAAATTTCTTAGGCTCTGGGAAACTGTTTTGAGGTACAACTAAAGTTTCCTCAGAGGGTCCCCAAGGTGATTACACCCTGGGTGCTCATGACAACAACCAGGTTGTTAATAAACCTTCTGTTGGGTTCTCTCCCTTACCTCTGCTTCCTGGAGTCTGTTTCCAAATCAGCTACCGGGACTCAAAGTCTTTTCATAGAAACTGCCTTTGGGAGGACCCACACTTAGAGATGCCAACCTTTGACAGAAAAACTGTAACTTCAAATATCCACTGACATAAGGAGCAGGGAGGATAAACAACTATTTCCACCATCTGGAGTCTTGCCCATTCCTCTCTGATCCCCATTTCACGGGACCTGTAAATACATCAGCCCCCTGGAGCACAAGGGTAGTAGAGCGCAGAGGACGATGGGTAGAAGCAAGAGGCCGCTGCTCATTCCTGTCTACCCATGTCACCTCTTTGCCTCTGAGAAGTCTCTCCACTACTGTGTCATGTCAGGGAGATGGACTCGGTGATACTCTCACTTGGAACAGCATTTAGTCACAACATGTGCTCTTCTTGGAAGGTGGTGAGAGAAAACAGAGGCAAGGACGCAATTATCCTAAATGACAGCTTCTGCAGACCCCATTTCTCCGCTTAGTCCTTCGGCCTAAAGTGATAACTATCGTTCCCTTCTTCTGTTGCCCAATTCCGTGTTCCCTTTGCCAACAGCATCACTCATTCTTTTCCCTGTTGTAATCCAGACAAACATCGGCGTCCTCTTCATTTGGAGACCACACGATCAGGACTCCAAGGTAGAGTATTATCAGGTCACAGTCCCATACTCGTCACTGCTGCACTACTGTGGCGGAATTCCTGCCAATGACAAGTTAAGGGAAGAAAGGGTCGTTTGGCTCAGTTTCAGAGGAACTGGTCCCTTTGGGTCGGGAGAATGAGACAGAACAGAGCAGTTCATGTCATGATGCGCCAGGAAGGAAGGGGGATGATGTTCCATCACCAGCTTTCTCTTTCCCCCCTTTTATTCCACATGAGCCTCCCCCCCCCCATTGGGATGGTGCTACCACACTCAGGGCGAGTCTTCCATCCCCAGTCAATCCTCACTGCAAACAGCCTCATGGACGCATCCATAAGTATGTCTCACTCATCTTAGATTATTCAAAAGTCCAGGCAAGTTGACAGTAATATGAACCACCAGCACCTCTGATCTCTCTCACTTGAAATCCCCAAGTGTCAAACATAGTCCTTCTTGCCTCCCTTGTATGGTGGCGCTCTTATTGTACCTTAGAAAAGCAATGACCTTCTCCTGCTCTTTTGTGTTTCTCTCATAGCTATACTTAGGGGAAACATTCCATCCTTGGGCATTAGAACCTCCAAAGCCACTGAGCTTGAGAATACAAGGAAGAGGCGACCATCTCCAAATCAGGTTATTTCTTGGGTTGGTGTGGTGGGTGAATGTGAGCACTTCTACCTGTACTCATTTTTTCCAGATCTATTCTTTCTCTGGATGGTGGAGACAGTACCACAGTACCTCTTAGTGGCTTCTAGCCATATCCTGCATACTGCAGAATAGTGCTCTGCCCACTCAGGCTGTTGCCCTCTGGATAGAGGCATAACCAATCCTGCGCTTAGGCAGGTTCTCTTACTGTTGTTTCCAGGGTTATACTATAGCCCTCAGATGGTTCCCATTGGCCCCTGCTTCCAGGCGTTCTTGGTCCTGTGTATTCCTTCCCCTTGAATATGTATAGACCCAGTGACTTGCTTCTAATGAGTAGAATATAGCACAATGAGGTGATGTCACTGTCTAAGACTAGGCGAAAGAAAAGCTGTGTCCTGTTTGTTTGCCTTCACTCTTTTGTTTGCTTGCTCTCATGGAATCCAGCTGCTTTGTTGTGAATTGCTCTCCAGAGAGATCTGCCTGGCAAGAAGCTGTCATCTTCTGCCAATAGCCATATAAGTAGGAGTAGTTATTCCCGGGAGACAAGTCTTGAGATGTTTATAGCCCTGGCCAATGCCTAGCTGGAGGCCTAGTGGAAGATCCTAAGTAGAACTTCTCAGCTGAGCCAAGTTCAAGCACCTAGACCACAGGAACCTGGACATGATGTTTATTGTGTTTCAGGGGTCTTGGTTATATAGTAGTGCTTCCAGACACCTCCTTTTAGATGAGAGGGCACACCAGAAAATTCTTTAGCCTCGAGTCCTATGCTGTGTTTCTCTTGTTATAAAATGACAAATGACAGCAGTGATGCATAGAATAGCATTGGACTAGGTAATATTACCCACATAGCCCCAGATGAGAGTATCTATTGGAGCATTGTTAGGAAAGAAATTTCAATGAACAAAACAGGCATCTTTTCCCATGAAGACAAACCTTTCCTTTTCCATAACAGGAAAGGTCCATTGTAAGCATCCTGCTATCAGATAGTTGCAGGTCTTTAAGGAATGATCCTCATTAAAGGTTTATAATGAATTTTTTTCCCCAGGATGGTGTTGGTAATGGTGATAGCCAGGTCAGTCTTGGTGAGGGGATGCCTTTTTCTTGAACACATGCACACACTTTATCCGTGTTTATGTAACCATACATGGATCCAGTACAAGGTTAACTGAAAGAGGCCTGCACAATGTTCTTGCTTTGGCAGTGTACTAAAAAGAGACCAATATCACTCAGACAGATTACCCTGACCATTTGATTGGAGCTCTATCTGTAGCAAGTGCCCTTGTTAGCAAGCTTGGAGGGGTGTAGCTAGAGTTTTCTTGCCTGGCCCACGGTCAGGATAAATCTCTTTCACCTGCCAGTCCCACAGCTGCTCAGACCCAACCAAGTAAACACAGAGACTTATATTGCTTACAAACTGTATTGCTGTGGCAGGCTTCTTGCTAACTGTTCTTATATCTTAAATTAATCCATTTCTATAAATCTATACCTTGCCACATGGCTCGTGGCTTACCGGCATCTTTACATGCTGCTTGTCCTGGTAGTGGCTGGCAGTGACTCCCTCAGCCTTCCTGTTCTTTTTATTCTCTCTGTTAGTCCCGCCTATACTTCCTGCCTAGCCACTGGCCAATCAGTGTTTTATTAGCAACACATTTGCCATACAGAACATCCCACAGCAGAGGGGGGTGGTCATAATCTGGGCTCCAGGTAAGGTCTGGACACCCATCCTCCATAAGCCAGTTAAAAGGGCCAAATTAAAAGTGGAAAATAGAAAAAGGAGATTTATTCTATGTGGCCACATTGGGAAGAAGGACAAAGAGGACATCCCAAGTCCATCTTCAGAGTCCTGAAGTAAAACCAAAGCTTAAGTAGAGGGCTGAAATAGAGGGCTGAAGATATGCATGCTGGAGCAGGCCAAGTCCAGATGAGGTCCTGCCTGTCCGCTGACCCATCTTTTCTGGGCTTCAGCCTCTTCCTATGAGATGGCATGACAAGCTGTTAGAACTGTGTGGAATCTCTTTCTGGAGACTTACTTCTCCCAGCATGAGACTCCTGGGGAAATTCTCATTTTTGGGAGGTCTGTTGTTTCAACTGTCTGATAGGTCAGATTGAGAGGCACATGTCTCTCTAGAATATCCTTATGCTTGCCAGGCCCATTATACTCTCAGAGGTAAACATCTTCACATAGGTATCTTCAGACTCAGTTTCCATTTCCAGAACTGCATCTCTGCATTTCTCTCCAGACTTCCTTGTCACCTGTTTTTCCAGTGCTGTTCACTCCAAGTTCTTCACTTTCAAAAGTCCTACCCACTTGGAGGACTGGCCACCTCCACTATTTGCTTAGCATCACTGCAGAGCAGATCTACAGGTGAGGATCAGCATTCTGGGTTGATTCCAGAATATTCTGTAGACCCATCCATAAACTGATCTGTAATGTCATTCTTTTTAAACTAGCCATCAGGAACTCCTCAAGAAGCCTTCGGAGAGGAAGAATAAGTAACCTGGGGCTTTGAGCCACCTTCTTATACAGGTTCTGTCTTGCAGAACTCAGAGGCTTTCTGATTCTCTGTTTGTGTTCTTGGTTGGACATACAGCCTTTCACTGGCTTTTTGTGCTGTGTATACTCACTAGAGTAGGTGACCAGGTCATACCACAGTCTTTGTCACTTTGTCAACATCATTGTCAAGAGAGTGACTAGAGACCCAGGGCCAATGATTACAAAATCTGTACTCTCTGTATGCATTCCATTCCATCCCATGCTACAACTAGTGAGTTACATAATCATGAGGCCATTATAAAATATAACAAGCAGTGCTGCTCACATGATATGCCCATGTCAGCTAAATGAACATGTGAGCAGCCCGAGTCCAGAGTCCCACTTTTAAGGGCTGCTTTCTTAGGCTGTTTCTGGTTCCATTTGCTGTTAGGGTCATGAACAAAGACAAATGACACTTTGACATGAGAGACTGAAGAGAGCCCAATCAGCCATATGGACAAAGATGTAACTGGAATAGTAAAGCGCTCTGGAGTTGATAGCTGAATAAGCCACAAGCACTCTGAGCTTAAAGGGCTGAGAGAATGGAGGTGCCTCAAGAAGCCAGTGTACCTCTAGCTGGGGAACACAACCTGCCTCAGTCAAAGAGAACAGAGACTACCAACCTGAGGCCCGGCAAGGAGGAAGTTGGGGCTGTGAACACTCTGACTGGATATCATGATTGTCATGACATCTTATTCATCCCCTTGTCTACCACCAGCCAAACCCAACTTGAAGTTAGAGGGTAAGAGAGGCAGGCAAGAGATACCAGCTTCAGTGTTAAGGCCCAAGTGGAGAAGGATGGCAGTAGAGCTGGCGGGGCAAACAAAGACCACTCAGTGCATGTCTCATGCCACTACAGAGAAGCTCATCTTCTCTAAAACAGGTGTGAAGTGGATCTAAAGGGTGGCAGGTTCTATTTCTATGGTTTCCTTTATTAGAGTGTTAGTCTCTTCATCTCTTCAGGGAGAAGCCAGCTTGGCCCCTGGGCTTGTTAACCATCTTACTAGAAATATCAGCACAGGTAAAGTGCGCAAAAGATGGATGCAGACCATGACTTTTGCTTTAACATTATAAAGGTGTGGTTGCAACAGTTGAAACTCCTAATAAAAAGTACTTCTTAAAAATGCATTATGAAATAGAATATGATGTTTCTTCTATTTGTTTTCTAGTTGTTGCGCCCACCTTGACCAGCAAGGAAGACACGACACCGAACTCTTCTTCTTGCAGTTTATTCAGGCCTTGAATCAATCTTCTGGCTTCTAAAAAATCCCCCGGGCAAAGCCTCTCCTGGCCTTATATAGGCTCTGGGCAACCAACCCCAGGTCACCATGTGGGCATTGCTCAAATAGGCTCAAGCATGCGCAAGCAAGCCACAACCTCCGCTATAGTTGTTTACCACAGGGAGCGCTCGCCGTCGGGATGGCGGAAAGTGGTAACCAGCGCCACCTGTAAGGCGTGGCTACACGCAGCTCCCTACATCTAGTGATAAAGACCACGACCAAAAGCAACTTGGAAGCAAAGTATTTATTTCAGCTTATAGTTTATAGTCCACCATGAAGGGTAGAAACTGAAGGAGAGGCCGTAGAGGAGTGCTGCTTACTGGATTGCTCCTCATGGCTTGTTCAGCCTGCTTTTTATTCTTTATTAAGATATTTTTTATTCATTTTATATACCAACCACAGATTCCCCTCTCATCCCTCCTCCTGCTCCCCCGCCCAGCCTTCTCCCCACCCCCCCACCCACTCCCCATCTCCTCCTCCGAAAAGGTAAGGCCTACCTTTCATGAGTTCCCACTAGCTTAGTTTGGTTGTCTCTGTAGATTTCCCCATCATGATCTTGATGCCCCTTGCTCATAGATTCCCTCTTCCCTCTCTTCAACTAGACTCTCAGAGCTAGGCCTGGTGCTTAGTTGTGGAACTCTGCCTCTG
>CABHPH010126807.1:19458-32431 GCA_902168325.1 Peromyscus nudipes
AAAAAAAAAGGAATATAGACAGTCATGGGAAGAAATAGTTTAAAAATAATAAAGTCTTTTAAGAGAGAGCAAAAGTGATATAAAAGAAAAAGCCACACAATGATGGAAAATACACAGGGAGTCTGGATCCTATATAGTCTTGTGTTGACTTTGATTTTTTTTGAAAGTTGATAAGCAAATGACAGCTCCTGGGAGGCATGGTATTGCCAACAGGACTGCTAAATTGAAGAAACCTAGATACTTTAGGGATATCTTAACTTTAAAAAGAAGTCAAAAATATATTTGTCCAATGGAAGTCAAAAATGCTTTGGGGAAGAGGTTATGCTTTTGTTTCCACAGGAAATGAGTAGCTGTGGAATCCTTCCAGATTAATATGGATCAGGTTTGATTGGGGGAGACCTCCTGAATCTTGACAGGTGATATATATCAACAAAGGTTACAGTTGGTCTTTCCAGGACTTGGCCATTTTCTTAATTTTTCTCAGAGACCCCTAAAGATATTATCGACCCTAGACAATAAGAAGTAATTTTAAGAACATGACACCCACATTCCCAAGAGGTGGGATGAGTGGTTGTTGATTATTTGGTGGGTTATGGATGTTTGTTATCATTTAGGGGAATATAGGTATATAGGATAAAAAGACAACTATTTATCTCATATATTTTGCATTGGCATGAATTTTGGTATATTGACACAAATTTAGAATTATTATTGTTATTCTGTATATATATTTCTACTCTTGTTGGAGTATTGTGCTTATGCAGCTCATTTAAAATTCAATGTATAATTAAAAAATTAGGTTAGTATTTGGTCTATAATAATCAAACTTGTAGTCACATTAGGTATGTTTTGAAAGGTTAAACGGGTATATTTTAGATAGATGATTTTCAAACACTTCAAAGACCTGCAGAATATGGCATTTAAGATGTTTAATAACCTAAAGATTTTCATGACAATGAGACACATCTGCTCCTGGCAGCAATGATTTACTTTGTTAAAGGATGGTGGACATCAAAGAAACTCCATATGGAGTTTGCTTTCAATGTGGAAAGGCTAGCCATTTGGGCAAGAAACTGCTCTTGAATTGACTGCTGACAGTATGCTGTACAGACTGAACCAGTGGGACACCAGAAAAAGACTGGTGAACTTTTCCAAGACAAGGCAGGACAGTCCTTCAAGATTCCTGCTTCACAGAAGAGCCTGCCAGACATTCTGTAGGACACAGAAGAAAGCGACTGATGAACTTTGCCAACACAAGGTGAGACAGTCCTTCAAATTTCCTGCTTCACTGAAAAGTCTGCCAGATATTCTAGGCCTGTAGGCTGAAGATGGATGCCCCAACATTGCAGAGGAAACTTGAGTGACTGTCCAGGCAGCCAGATGTCTCTAAGTTATTTCTAGAGTTTTGGAAGTTGCTTGCAATGAACTTCCTGTTTACTCAGTTAATATTATATCCTTATTAGGTCTTTGAAGGAGTTGAAGACTAGATATTTATAGTTGCAATTTTCCTTAGTTATGATAGAAAGTAAATTAGGTATAAAATTTTGTATTCCCTAAGATAGAATAGATAATGGAGTGTTTTCTTTAAATTTGCCAAACACAAATGGACTGGACATTGTGAATGTAATCCTTACTTGATAATTGTGTCTTACTATGTTTAAGTTAAAACCTTTTCTTTTCATTTAGACAAATAGAGAAATGTTGTGGAATATTATTGTGGTGGTATATAGTATATCCTAATAAACTTGCCTAAGGATCAGAGGACAGAGCCAACCACTAGATTAGACATAGAGGTCAGGCAGTGGTGGCACACACCTTTAATCCCAGCACTTGAGATCTGATGCCTTTGGTTGGGAAGTACACATGCCTTTAATCCCAGGAAGTAATATGGCAGGGCCGAGAAAGGTATATAAGCATGAGGAAACAGGATCTCACTCTCTTTAGGCTGAGTATTTAATAGAGGTAAGAAGTAGTGGCTGGCTGCTATGCTTCTCTGATCTTTTAGCTTTCATCCTGATATCTGGCTCTGTTTTTTTTTTTTATTAAAAGACTACCTAAGATTTGAACAACATATTATTTTAACTGTGTAAAGATGTGTTACATTTGTTTCTGTTGCTTTTGTTAATGATGCAAAGACATATTACATTTGTTTGATTAGATTAAAATTAACCTGGGGTCAGGAGGTTGAGTCAGCAACAAGCTGACAGGAAGTGGTAGGGAGGAACTAAGTATAGCTGGTTCTTTAGTGGGGGCTGAGTGAAAGGATGGCTCTTTTTTGAGAGATGCAAGCAAGGAAAAAAGTTTAGCTATTTGGTATTCACCCTCTCTGAGATAGCAGGATTTCACCTCAACATTTGAGTCCTGAGTTCTGTAGAAGGATAGAGACTTAGATAAAGTTTCCTTTAGTGGACATGATAGAGGCAGTGCCCGAGGGAACAGAATTCCTGCTTGGCTACAGCCCTTGCAGCTGTACTTCTGCTGGTAGCTGCAGAGTTGCAATTATCAGTTGTGACAGCAGTTGCTTAAGGTGCAGCCACTGTATTAAATGCAAAACAACAGGCAGTAGTAGGTTTTCTAGTGTCTATGATCTTGCCAGCTAAGTAGCTGGCTAGATTTATAGTACCACACATGGATTTCCTCCTGTTTAACAGTTTTTAAGTCTAATTACACAGCTGTTGATTTTTCCCAAGATATAAGTGACACTATTGTACTTTGAGTATATCTTGCCATTCTGGTCACTGTTATGGTTTTGTAGGCATTACATACAGCTGGGGCGGACTTGTTTTTCTCCTTTGGAGCTTGCGTTGAATCTTTAGATACTATGAGCTAGTTCTCAAAGAGGAGGCTTCCAGGTCAGTTCCACTTTGATTCTTCCAAGTCCTGTATCTGAAGTATATAGTCTCTTCAGAAATAGAGTTTTAGTTGCCTTGAACTTCTGGAAGATGACCAAGGGTGATGTAAATAGATTATGTTATTTTTTATTTTGAGAGTCTCTGACTCCTCTTTTCAACAACTTAAAGTGTAGTTTTTCATTCTTGGCACTGGAACTTTTGTTCCAGTTCTTACAGTCTTTTCAACCCTCCTTCTTGAAGAGCCCTGAGCTTTGCTAGCAGTAGTCTTATAGGGATAACTGGAAGGTGCTATTCATGCTTCTAGGGAAGAAAAGCAATCATTAGTCTTACCCAACTATGAACCCTGGGAGCTACAATAGTGGCCAACCTAAGAAGATATGCCCAGTTGTGGAATAGTGTCATAAATGTTATTGGAGTATCCCATCTCATTCTTATTGGATTTAAGGACCTTTCCACAAGACTGAATCCATCCTTTTAATTGATAATAGAGCCAATACCTGTCACTAGATAGTTCATATCCCTAGGAGAGAACCTACTACTATTATTTTTCTAAATGGACATAATAAAAAATAACTCCTAATGATTTATTGCTATGCCCATAGATCAGTGCATCTCTCAAGTCTCATCACAGAAGTTTGTTCTTCTAGTAGATGGTGATTAAGACAAACTCACAACTCTCAATATACAGAGCATAAGAGACTGAGGAGTACTAAGCCCTAATGGGACATGCCATGTCATTATTTTAAACATTTTTTATATTTGCTTATTTTTGTGGGAGGGGTACACATATTAGTGTTGATATGTAGAAATCAGAAGACAATTTGCAGGAGTCATTTTCTCCTTCTAGCATGGGAATTTTGGGATGGAATTCAGGTCATCAGGTTTGGTGACAAGTACCCTCACCCATGGAGCCATCTCACCTGCTTTCAGTGTAGATATTTTTCTATTATTTTTTTATTTTTTACTGAAATATTCTTTGCATACCAATGAAGTTCATTTTGAATAGTTTTATACTTACATACAGTGTGTATTTATCCTTTTATTTTCTTCTTCACACACCATTTCCAATCTCTATACAAACTTTCAGATTGACTGTCAATGTCAAATTTTAACTTAGCCCAAAGCACAA
This sequence comes from Peromyscus nudipes, assembly GCA_902168325.1. NCBI lineage: Eukaryota > Metazoa > Chordata > Mammalia > Rodentia > Cricetidae > Peromyscus > Peromyscus nudipes. Next base: position 23,440 of record CABHPH010126807.1, read on the forward strand.
TGAATATGTTTACTTTGTACTAATACAACATTCTAATAAGAACATCTTGAACTATTTTGGCTGAAAAGGTAGCCAACTTTTAAATACCTATTAAGTATTACCATTTTTCTTTGCTTTTGGCAATGTTGAACAAAGATTAAATTATTTTATAGGAACTCTTGATGCATGAATAAAATACTGGAAGTTTCTTTGTGCATTATGTCAGTCAATCTATACATTTTAAAGGTTCTGTAACAATAAACACTTAAAGTTTTTTTTCCCCTGGTAGAAAAATCAGAGGAAGTTTCAATGATGCAGGTTAAATTTGACTAGAACATTATGATATTGAATACATTTAATAGCAGTTGTAATATTGAACACATTTAAAGGAATTGTTTAGACCCATGTATTTTGTTTTTGAAACTAAGCAACTAGAGATGGAGAGAGGAAGTCATGTATGTTACTGATGGAATATACACAGCACACATATACGCACGCACGCACGCATGCACACACACAAACACACGGCCTGTTAATAAATAAATGTATTTTATTTGTAACAGATTTTCTAGAAAGTCAAGCAAAAGTTCAATTGTGTTAAGGCAAAATTGTATTTGTCTGCTAATGATTTTTTATTAGCATATAAAGATACAATAATTTGTTCAACAGCTAAGAGCAAATCTTTCAATGTACATGAGACATTTGTATTGTGAAAATTTAGATTTACCTATCTTCTTTTCCAGGTTACTGAAAATTACTTAACTGAAAATTACTGAAAATTAAAATTAATTAATTAATTAAATGAGCCCATGAAGTAGGAGGAACAGCTACATAATAAGATCATACATCTAACCACATATGAATGTCATAAAATAATTGTTGTGTTTTCATAATCATCCCAATGAATAGCACCATAAATGGAGATTGGCAATCTAAACCACATAGCCTATAATTGGATGTTGACTTATTCAGACATGAAAGTTATTTAAATATTACATTTAGCCCAATCTTCATCAACTTTGTTTGTGAGGCTAGGCAGAGCAAGACAATTGGGAGAAATCTTTTACCTACAACCTGGATCAGAATTAGCATAGTATCAGTGAACTCAGATATAACATGCATGAGATTAGAAAATTTTTTTATTACATATATTATTTTATTTTATCAATACTGGTTTTGGTGTGATTTATAGTAGTCACTGAGGATGCATGTTCTCAGGTCAGTTCCTCCCTTGATATTTGCCATATTGAATCTATGTGTACAACATTTGCCTCTGGTTCTTTTTTAGCTTCATAATTCTCACATTGGCACTGTAATCTTGCCCGGGTTAAGGGAGAGAACACTCATATACAGATACACAGATACACCGCTATATATATATATATCGGTGTATAAATACATATATATTCATATACATATATTCATAAAGCAATAGTGAAAGAATAAGACTGAGAGGTGGGAGAAAGAAGGATGGAAGAATGTGAGTCTCATTTTCCTTGGGGGTCCTTGGCTATTGGAGGGCAAAGGGAGCAGAAACAGTGAGTAGAGTTCAGACAGCCCTCAGTATGAACAAAACGACTTCCAGGAGTCAGCTTCAGAGAGACACCTCATTTTATTGTTCTGGGTTTAAGATATATAAGGATTCTTAGAGTCATGGGTGGTAAGGACTGATTGGTCATAACACACACCTAATTATCTTACAGGCTGGAGGAAAGAGTAAGACTTATGTGCTGAGTCACACAGCATAGGCAGGGAGCTCTGTGAAGGGTCATCCTCCTGATGATGATAAGGTCAGGAATCTGAGCTTAGGGACACTCTCCAGTTAAGGTTAGACAGAGAAGAGGAATCCCTGCTGAGAAAGGGAATCCTCCATTTTGTGCTGAGCTCAGAGTCCACCATCTGTGCATGGTGAACTGCAACCTTAATAGTAGAGTTCTCCAACAGCTGAAGAAGGAAGAGGAAGAGAATTGATTCATTATGAGGAAATGACTCTTATGAATGTCAGGTTCTATAGTCAGCTGCCATGGTCAGCCATATGCAAATGGGAGAACCATGCAAGCTGATGATATAATTCAACTTTGGAGTCCTTAGAATACAGAAAGCTTAAGATGCAAGTTCCAGTCCAAGCACAGAAGAAGATTGATGTCTCAGTGGAAAAAAAGAGTAAGCAAATTTTGCCTTGCCTCAATTTTTGTTTCAGTTAAAGCTTCTATTTAGTTGGAGGAGGCCCACCATGTTGGGGAGATCAATTTCCTTCACCTCATTTATTGAGTCAAATGTTAATCTCATCCAGAAACATTCTTACAAGCTCATTCAGAATTATATTTAACAGAGAATGTTTGAGTCCTGTTTCAATACAATTGATATAATGTTAAAACATCATATTAGTTTTGAAAACAGAATTATTTCAGGGCCTGTCTCCAATGATAAACTTTTCCTTTTCTTCTGTCACTGTGCAATTCAAGGTCTGCACACCAGTTGATCTCTCCTGGGATTTTTAAGTGTTTTTCCAAGAGACATAAGAATGGAGCAAATTGGGTCTGGAAAGATCAGTTCAATTAGTAAAGTTCTTACCATCCAAATAAGAGGACACACTTTGAGATTGCCCCTACTGTAAGTAACTCTGTGGGTTTGGTCCCGGATTTCAGCACCAAAATATAAGTTTTGCAACTCTGGGGAAAGGTGTCCTGACTACCAGGGGAGTCAGGCAACTCCTCGAGCTACTTAGGACAGCTCTGACAGCTGGAACTGCAATGAGACAGTTCAGCCCTGGAGGGCAGGGTATCCTGGACACCTAGAGCTGCTCAGAACAACAGCTCTGCCCTGAAGGTGTCCCAGACACCTGGAGTTGTTTAGCACAGCTCTGATGGCTGGAGCTGCAAAGAAGCAGCCCAACCCTAGAAGTGAAAACTTTCTGACTTCTCTGGAAAGTCAGGCCTGGAACTGCTTCAGCAGGTAAAGGGTATCCTGATTGTTTGGGAAAGTCAGGGTATACCTGGTGTGATGGGGGATGGTCTCCCTGCAGGATAGAGCAATCCTGCTCCTCTCCTGGAGAGCCGCTACTGCTGAGCTTTGCTTAGCCCCTACTTAAGGGGGCTTACTAGCAGAGGTCTGCTTCTCTGGCCTGAGATGTTGCTTCTTTTGCTTCACTCTGCAGAAGGGGAAACCCATGCAGAAATGTAGCAATCTCCTCGGCTCCAGAGAAAAGTGTTACTTTTTCAGCTCTCTCTTGCTCTGTCCACTGAGGGACATCTCAGCAAGGATCTTCTCTATGCCAGTGAATGAATATCTTCACACCCAAAACTCTTTTGAGAAAGAGATTTATTTGGGAAGGAGGAGTCCAGGATAGTAGCTGCCTCTACCAGGGTGGAGAGAACAGCATTTTTTTCTAACTGACCGGGAAAAGTGGTTTACATAGGATGTCTTGGGGATGGAGTCAACCAGGGGTTGACTTGGGGCCCAGGGTTCTACTGTCCTGCTCTGTGATTGGTTGGTTTCACAAGTCAGTTGGCCAGGGGCAGAGATGGCTCTGACATGACCAAACTGTGTTTCCTTCTGCCCTGATCTGAGCCATCTTTCTCTAGTTCTGGGCTTCAGGGTCAAGGTGGGTTTCTTTAGCTAGCCCCTTTTCCCTACACCTACCTCATAAAAGCCAAGCATGGCAAAGCACATCTGTAATATCCAGAATGTGAAGGCAGAGATAGGAGGAATCCTGGCGCTCTCTTCTGATTTCTTTAGGCACCAGACACATGGTATATATACATAACTACAGGCAAAACACTCATGCACATAAAAGGAAATAAATAAATATAAAAATGAACATCTATATGCTCTCATGCATGCTCTAACAGCACTGAGTGGACTCGGGAAAATGAATGAATGAATGAATGAATGAATGAATAAATAAATAAATAAATAAATAAATAAATAAAATATAAAGTTGGGAAGGAATAGTGGTGAGGGAATGGGAGAAGAAATGGAGTACACAGCATGTAGGTGGACTTGATTAAACTATGTTGCAAGCATCCAATGGAAGTCTCAAACAATAAGAAAGGGAAAAGGGACACAGGCATAGGTGAGGCTGTTCTGAGAAATGTAGTGTACTAGCTACCACCCTTGCAAGAAATGAATTGGCAGATAGTAAATTAATTCGCAATGTTCAACTTTCAACAGAAAAAGAAATAGGGTTTTTATTCATTTATTTTTTGTACATTGTAAGATGGAGTAGGCTAGACAGTAGCTAGAGTCCAGCCTGCTGCATGAGGTGAAGGGCTGTGGCAGTATCTGTCCAAATTGCTCAGTGCACAATCATGAGAAATTAGCATGAGTTGCTCCATGTGGAACTTCTAGTCATGCAATCTTTGCAACGTATACAAAGGTAGTCTTGATGTTACTGGATTTCATTTAGGAGCCTGTGCCCCAGCATCCTGAACAAGCATGGTTTATGGACCTATCTTTTATAAGCTGATTTAAAGAGCTTAATTACAAAATCCTATGGCTAGGGATGTATGTCATTGTTATACAGAACTCACTATTGATACTGATGTGAATGGGTTTATTTCCAAAATGCTTCATATTTTTTTTATACCCTTGACTAACATTTCCATCAACCTTGGCTATAGGAATTTCTGTCTGTTTTTACTTCCTTCCTTCCTCCCTCCCTCCCTTCCTCCCTATCCCTCCCTCCACTTTAGGCTGTGTGTGATGGCTAATGCAGATCATAACCAGCCGAAACATTGAAAATAAAGGACTAAACTAGACATCTCTATCACTCCTTCAAGACCCATGAAACATGGTTTTCTACAATGTGGAAGGATGATAAAAGCTATATGTGTATGTATGTATTTGAAAAGTTTCTACAATAGTAGATTTTCATATGACTTTTTCAAAGGGTTTTAGTTCTAGCTATCCCCATGAATACAAAATACCCAGCCCTAAACTGGATGGCTATATCATAGCCTTCTCCCCCCCAAGGCACAGGGGTCATCATGGAGGAGAGGGCAGAACAATGTAAGAGCAGAGGTGGTGGATGACTATAAGGAATGAGTGAGTTCCTGGTATAGCAAGGCAATTGCACATATGAACTCGCAGTGGTTGTGACAGCACACACAAGATCTGTGCAAGAACATGCCATACAAAATCCAGCTTGGAAGCAGGGAGCTCGTCACAGTATTCCTTCCCTAGATGAGAAGCTATTGCCAATTGAGGGCTGCTGGGCAAGGAAGCATTACTTTTCTTTAAGGATACAGCCCCTGAGGGGCTAACCAAATTCCTCACACCCATGGACATATTGGCACCAATAGTCAACTTAATGTGTATACTGTCCAGAGCTCTTTATGGGTACAGAACTGGTAAGATGGATACCTATATTAAAAGAATTTTAAAATGAATTTATGTTAAATATAACAACAGATGCCTCATACATGAGAGGCTGAGAACTCAGAAGATATTCTGTCCTTGAGGCTGTGAGCCTTGGCAGTTGCAGTAGTCCCAGAGTGGTTTGTTTACTCATACTTAGGAGGCTAACCACATGGTAGTTGTTCAGTCCAGAAGGGTGGGTGCTTCAGAAGTTTTAATATGGTGCCCAAAACTTGGGAGGTTCCTAGAGTGCCACTATTCCTCAGTTAATAACAGAAGCATGGAAGTGCTGGTTCTGATATTAGCAAAGGAATCAGTGACAGCAGAAACAGATAAATCAGCTGGGTAATGAGAGGGAAGGCCAACCCAGCAAAATGCAAATGATCTTCCTTTTGTTATGCTTTTTATTTTTATTTTTTAATCTTGGCTGATCCCAGAAGATGCCACCCACACTTGGAGTGGATCTTCCCACATCAACTAAGGGAATCATAACAATTCTTCAGTCACGGCTTCATACTCAGGTGATTATAATTTGTAGCCAGTTGATATTAAAAAATAAGAAGAAATAACATATGAAATTGGAAAGGTATGTGGATTAAACGCATTAGTGATCAACTGAATAATAAATCTGTATAAGTGTTGCATTAAGGAACAACAGCACTTCCCCCTGGAATCATTTAACCCAGAGTGAGTTCAGATTTAAATTCTGTACTTCATGCTCTCTGTGCCTTGCATCACCCCCCACAAATGGCTTCTTGCTCTGTATTTATTGAACAGCACAGAGAACATCACATGGGGGAAAGGATGGGGGACCTTTACAAAAATCCTTAACAGAATTTTACAAGAGATTAAGTCACTGGTTCCAACTGATCCCAACGGACCCAGACAACAAACAGTACTACAAACATCAATGGTTATTAACCAATATCTATAAACGATGCTTTCAAACTTTATGGTAGATTTTAGAAGGTTGATTTCAACCTATGTATTTGTTATTTTTAGAAAATAACACACTCACATAGTTCTGGATTAGGGACATGAAAGCATACATAATTCAAAATTACAGCTGTGCATTAGTTTAGTTTTTAAAATTGATTATACAGGAAATCCAAGGCAAGCAAGGTTGAGTGTTACACTGTTCTCTCTCTTTTTTTTTTTTTTTTTTGATTTTTCGAGACAGGGTTTCTCTGTGTAGCTTTGCTCCTCTCCTGGATCTCGCTCTGTAGACCAGGCTGGCCTCGAACTCACAAAGATCCAACTGGCTCTGCCTCCCCAATGCTGGGATTAAAGGCGTGCGCCACCACCGCCCGGCCTACACTGCTCTCTTAATGGAAGGTTAAACAAATAGGCTGAGTATATAGTACGCTAGCAGTCTTAGGTCATAATTGACCTCAGGTGTATTATTAGCTATGGCTGTGAGGTCCAGCAAATGTTCCAGTCTCTTAGAATGTAACAAAAATTTTCAGAATATTGCATTACCACAGGAAGGAATAGTGGTAGGGAGGCATAGAAGGAATTGGAAGGGAGGGAATGAGAGGTCTTCATTAAAACACATTATGTGTATTTATGAAATTCTCAAATGATAAGATGGGGAAGAGTCCTGTGAAGAGTCTTCTGGATATGACTTGGCTAATGGAATCATAAAAACAGCAGTTATGGCTACCTACACAAGACCTGTGTAGATAAATAGATAAGACATGGAAGTAGGAGGGAGACAACTTGAGAAGAGGAAGGATATCTGTAGGAGGAGGATAAGAGTGGTAACAAGCAGTCAATATGCTCACAATATATTACATATATATGTATGAAATTGTCAAAAATTAAATTTCAATAAATTTGTTGCTTATGTAAAAAATATGGTAGAAAGCAATTGAAGAAAATATGTGGTATTAACCTATGGCTTCCACACACATACACCTTCAGGAAAATGCACACATACATACATGAACACACACACACGTATGCACACACAAAAGCATGGAGGTAATCAATGAATCATTGGGCATTTTTTTTACTTCATTCATAGTAGCGGGGGACAGCAACCCTCAGAGGGTTGACTTGTTTGGACTATGCATCGTTGCTATGGTGCTGATTTCTTTTGTTCCTGGGATTCTCTTGGTGTCTGCCTATTCAAATTTTCTGAGGCTTCTACTTCATTATCAAAGGACTTTCGGGAATTTTTAATTCTGCTTATGCAACCAGAGGAAGATTTTAATTCTTATAAATATGGGCTTTAATAGATGTATTAAGTCAACAAATATTTATCAGGCATATATTATTATACATTATTTTGATAGATTCTAAAGATAATATGATGAAAAAAGACATTACCTTTGCTCTATGGAACTTAAAGTAGATTAGAGAGACATAAAAACAAGTTTACAAAAATAATCTCAGTAAAAACAGGTGCCATGAAGGAATAAAAAAGTATGTTTAGGCAGAATAATTATTATCTCTTTAATGAATTTGAGAACAAGCTAAATATGAGGCATGATTCAAATAAGTTTTGGATGGGTAGAATCATGAATTTTGACTAATTGTGTGTTTTATGTGATGCTTAAAATAGTAGTTGGAATTATGGCAAGAGCTGTTCAAGGGAAAGTAGAAAGCATTTTTGTATATTGCCTATAATTCTGGTAAGGCTAATCACCATTAACTTTTTAAACTGATGTATACAATTTATTAAGATTTTCACATGTAATAGAATATAGTTTGTATTGTGTCTAAGTAGCAATCAAGAATGACAGCATATAATTTTATAAAAATCAACACTTGTGGAATCTCAAATTTGATTTGTAGAAAATTTATTCTTAGATGAATGGAGTCATGTTTTAAAAAATTCTTTAGGTCATTCCTACATTCACAATTATATTTTGTCATGGACAATAGTAAAATAGCCACAGTTTGGTAAATAACAGATTTAACCCATAGAATAAACACATAAAGCATAAGGAAATGGTGATGGTGGATCAGTAGCAGCCTCAGTTAACAACAGAAGGCCTTAGCCTCTGCAGAGCCATCTGGAGACTTTGACTCTTGCAAAAGTAGGAATGAGGCCTATAGTACTATTTTACAATTAGTTACACATCAAAAGCAAGTAATCACAGCATGATGAATTCACTAGTATTACATCCTTAGGAGATATCACCAACAATTTAGTATAAAAATGTTCAAGTTAGATTATTCATATATAATTATTTTTAATTATTTATATTTTTGTATGGTGTTTGTATATGTGTATGTGTGTGTGTCTGTGTAAGCACACATGTATCCATGTCCATGCATATGCCTATGGAGGCCTTAGTGGAACCTGAAACTCTCTATCTCAGCTAGGTTGGCTGGCTAATGAGCTCCTGGAGTCTACCTGTCTTACCTCTCAATATTGGGGCTATAGGCCTGTATGACCATATATCAATTCCCAGATGTTTCTGATATTACTTTAGAGGTACAATAAAAAACAGAATAAGACTAATTCAACATCCTTACCATTCTCACATAAGTACTTCATGCTTATGCAAAGAATTCTTCTGCTTGCTCTAATCTCCCATTACACAAAGAACTTCTCACTCATTTTATTTCAGTACTATTGCAGCTTCTCCACTAATACTCAGAGTTCTGGTTTCGTTCATCCAGTTCTTAGATTTCTCATTTTTTT
>CABHPH010126808.1:0-10070 GCA_902168325.1 Peromyscus nudipes
GGGCAGTCCTAACTGGACTCAGTGAATTATAAAAAGGAAAGAATAGGACATGAAGTTGGGAATAGGATGCGTTAAGAAATGTCTGAAGGGGAGTCGGGGGGAGAGTAGGAGATGGGTATGATTAAAATGCAATACCTACAAGTATTAAATTTTCACAGAATAAATAAAATATATACAAATATACAGTATAAAAGGTGGAAATATAAAGAAATTCTGTTCAGTTGTTTTATGGTTAATATTAATACTAGAATTCTCTTAAAACTATTTTTGTTTATTAAAGGGTAAAGAAAATAAATTACATAATGCAAGCTTGTTCAGTATAAAAGAAGCATATGTGTAAAATCAAAGAAGTACTCTCATGTTAGATTTCAATCGAAACAATTAATATAAAACATCCACAGTGTGTGTGTGTGTGTGTGTGTGTGTGTGTGTGTGTGTGTGTGTGTGTTCTAAGGCTGTCTGGTGAGAACACCTGGAAACAATGCCATGCCAAAATCTATCCCGATATGCCATTAATTACTGGAAGGAAAAATAGAGCTCTCAAGAAACTGCTATTTCTAGATGTAGGATATCAGAAGTGCAGGGTGAACCTAGGACGTTTTGTGGAGCTGGAAATCTAAGAAGCATACAAAGATTAATGGGATTAAGTGAACAAAATAGAGGGGCCATTTAAGAATCTAAAAATATGATGAAGCTGCATATTTGGAGAATGAAAGCTAACTTTATAATATTCACACTAAAATTACCTATTGTGCTCATAAAACTTAACTGCAATAAATGAAAATTGCATGCCAAAATGATGACTATCATTTATTGAAATGCATTGTGTATATTAAAATTCATAAGTCTAAGAAGTAAATAAGAAAAAATATTTCTTTGCCGTCATCTCAGCAGATCATTTACCCACTGATTTCCCTAGAACTGCTGTTTTTAAAAAAGCAAACATTTATCCTAGCTTGCAATAGAAATTATACTTCAGAGGAACCAACTAGATGTACGTGGTGAGAAAGTTTTTCTCAATGTAGAATGACATGTGTTACATATAGAACAAAAGACTGCCAACTAGCCTCTTCTATATTCCATCATCTAGGCCAGGATTAATCTTTGATGTTAAAAACTCTAGATGTGTTAATCACTTGGTTAATTGCCATAAAAAATATCTGACAAAAGCAAGCTGTAGAAGAAAGAGTTTATTTTTGGCTCAGGGTTGAAGGATATAGTCCATCACCATGGGAAAAGGGTGGTGACAATAGAGGCTTTAGCTATGATGCCTGGGGTATAAGTCAGCTGACCACATTGTACCTACAGTTGATTGCTAGCTTTTTTTGCATACTTGTTTGATCAATATGTAGAGAAGGGAAATTAGATATTTCTTATATGTGTTACAATTTTTTTGGTTTTCTTTTCATTTATTTGTGGTGTTTACTAATACAATATACCAGATATTTTTTAAACCACGTGCTTTCATTTATCCACTCCATTATAAAATTTCTCCCATGTGTTAATATAGATTGAGCATTAAAGTTTTCAATGGCAAACTGGGCAAAGTGATTCCATGCACATCTTTCATGTTCATTGTGAATGAATGGTAAACATTGATAAGTATGCAAGCATGTATTTTCCCATAATTTTATCTCAAACACATTCCATCATAAATAAACACTAAAAAAATTAGAAATGCTGGATGGCCTTTATTTACTCCTTATTGCCTTTAATAATGCAATGGACATTAATGAGTATTAGCAGAATTTTCAAATTGAGTAAGATATGCAGTGGAACTAATGGTTATCTAAAAATGTCCTCCTGAAACAAACAACGACAACAACAATAACAAAAACAGGTTTTAAGGGCAGAAGCTAAAACAGATTTACTTACATCTTTAATGCATGATACTGGGTAATGGAAAGTTCATTTCTAACCTTTTGTTGATACTAAGAAAAAAATGACAATTTAGTTAGAAGTTAAATGAACTGGCCAAAATTACAGTGCAGAAATAAGTTGGGAAGGGAGGCCAGATTCTCATGCCACAATTGGACTTAAGCCACAGTGCCATGATTTCTCAGGAGCATAATCCAAAAGAGAGAGACTATCAATATGAGGCAACTATATTTTGAAAGTAAATTGTGGATGTTACTGGCCCTCATTTATCTTGCAAGACAACAGTTTCTGCTAGTAAAGCTGGTTTGCTTATAAAACTGTGGGGCAATTATGTTATAAAAACTTGCAGGCCTAGCAGTGGTGGTGCACGCCTTTAATCCCAGCACTTAGGAGGCAGAGCCAAGCAGATCGCTGTGAGTTCGAGGCCAACCATGGTCTATAAAGCGAGATCCAGGACAAGCACCAAAACACCACAGAGAAACCCTGTCTCAAAAAAAACAAAAAAAAAAATTTCAAAAGTTTGCACATACCATTCCCTCACAGTTGTCAGGTCGAAACACTCTGCCTTTATGGAATAGATGCTTGATATTTGTTAAGTGAACTCATTCTATTCAAACTCAAGAGAAATTCAGTGACGGTTGTTATTTAAGAATACTGATTTTATGTATACACCTACACTGATATGTAAGACGCCTACATTGATAAAATTGCCTCTTCTTTTAACTGCAAGGATATCAAGTCATTTGATTAAGGAGCTGCTTCCTTTATTAAATGTGAACCCCAGGGCCTGAATTGAATCAAGGAAGTATAACACAGATTTTCTTTTTTAATAAGCAATATTAAGCCACAAATAAATAAAAATAGAATTCTTTTACCCAAAAATATCTATACTTCAGTGAAGTATTTTAATTAGTTTTTATTTATTTTTAAAGACATTTCACTTTTATGTATGGTGTGTGTGTGTGTGTGTGTGTGTGTGTGTGTGTGTGTGTGTCTGGGTGCCTGTGGAAACCAGAAGAGAGTGCTAGATACCCTGGAACTGAAGTTATGGATGGTTGTAGTTTTGAGGCAGGATCTCTCACTGAGTCTGAAGCTATAGATTCTGCCTGACTGGCTAACCAATGGTCTCCAGAAATCCACTTGTCTCTGCCTCCCCTCAGTTGTGGAGTCACAGAAATGCACACGCTGTGTGTGGCATGTTGCATGGGTGCTGGGAATCTAAACTCAAGTTCTCATTCTCTTTAAGTATGTTTATTGTGTATATGTGTATGTGCCTATGTGAATTTACGTGCACATGTGTGTGCATTGCCCATGGAGGCCAAAAGAGGGCATTATATCCCCTGCAACTGGACTTACAGGAAATTATAAGCTGCCTGATGTGGGTGCTGAGAACTAAACACAGTCCTCTGCTACAGTTGCAAGTTCGCTTAACCACTAAGCCATCCCTCCAGCTCCTACCCTACCCCACATAGTGAAGTCTTATGTGTAAACTTCCTTTGTAATAACTTGTATTATTTTCTTTCTATGCTGGGGGCTAAATTTCAGTCTTATTGGCTTATCTCATTTCATCTTTATCACAACCTTTTGGATTGCATGCTATCCATTGCCTCCAATTACAGATGTAACTACTACACTTCAGTAGTCAGAGTGGATCTAGAACTTAGAATCAGGACTTTGACAATATGGCACCAGCTTTTCCTCTGATCTATAGTTGGACTCAGAGCCAAAAGCTCTGTTGATAAGTCTTAAAAATCAGTGGGTGGGTAAGATTTCAGTTATCGGGAAAAAGAAGGAAAGCTCATCCAAAAGAAAACAACTAGCATGCTGGGAATTGTGAGTATTAATATAAGGTGACACTACTCATTTATTTTAAGAAGCAATGACCCCAAAGTTTCACTTTCAATCCCCCAAAATCTCAGCAGCTATCAGTTTGCCAATAAACCAACAAAATCACGAACTTCCCTCAGATATAAATTCCAGACAACTTAGGACACAGGTTGCTGTATATAAAGATAAAGAAAATGAAACAAAAAAAAAAAACAAACCCTGTCTTGCACTTCTGAAGTCCAAACAATGACAGCATTTCCATAGAAATTTATCTGCAAAAAGACAATTTGGAAACCGAAATGAATTTATCAGGTTCCTGTCCTTCTTCATGCAATCAGTCTTATCAATTACAGCTACAGTAGCCCTGAGCACTTTGTGAAGGATTGCCAATAAAAATACTAAAATAAGCTTTGCACAAGCTGGGAGTATCATGACATCTGTTTTCAAAATTACTTGGCTATAATTGTTGAATCTCATTACAGTTGGTAAAAAATGTATTTTTTCACCTGGAATAAGTGCCTGCGATTTTAAATAGCATCAACTCAGAATTGACAGTTGGGAATTCATGGTAATTATGTGACTGTGCTGTGTTGGCGGAAAAGAGACAGTTCTTACCAATGACTTTTCTCACCCTGGTTGTTCACAGCAATAGATGGTCATGAACTTTAGATCAATGGTGACACAGGCCTCGAGGTAATGTGTTAGGTCATGTTACAAAGAATCCCAAAGTAAATGAGATTCAGGGATTGAACACTGTCATTTGACTCTTTCAATTTTCCTTCCATGAGAGATCTAGTTTACAAGAAGAATTAATGCCTGTTTCCCAGGCCTGTAGGATTGGCTTCACCCAAAAACATGTTTGGCTTATATGCAGGATAGCAGTTAACAATATCCCCATTTCTGCCTTTCAAGTGAGACAGAGACTTCTCATGGGTCTCTAAGCTGAGGAAGCTCCCTTTCCAGATGTTCTTGGTGAGTCCCTTCTGGTATTTCTCTTTGATCTAAACTGACTTAAGACTTCTCAGTCTTCAACTAATGATTGACAAAGAAAATGGAAATTCCATGATTAGTCTGGAGGCTAAGGGGCTGGACCCTAATGGACTCTGGAGAATTAGCTACAATTCTCTTATTTTAGCTCAATATTAAGCCATATTAGGACATTAAGAAAGTCAAATTGAAAATTGGAAGTAACCCCAGGAAATATGATTTAATTTGACAGCCAGCCAGCCTCTGATGCATCACAGCCATCAACACAGGGAGGACTACGTATCACTTCAGCATTTTTTTGTAGTCCCAAAGGTTATTGAGACAAAATATGGCACACTGAGAAGCAGCCCACTAAGAAAAGAAGCTCTCTGATTCCTTCACCTCTTTGTCTCCTGCCCCTGGCCTCTTTCCCTACCCCATCTCCCCCGCTTTTCTCATACCCTTCCCACTCTTCTCCCTTTCCCTCACTGCCCCTCCTTCTAAAATTAGCAAAAGCAGAGATGTCTGCCTTATTCTTTAGAAAATATTTGGTGACATTTATTTATCTATGGTGTGTGCATATGTGTGTGTGTGTGTGTGTGTGTGTGTGTGTGTGTGTGTGTGTAAGAGAGAGAAAGAACTCATATATGCAATAGTGTGTATTTAGAAGTCAAGGTTAGAGAATAATTTTCAGGTCAGTTCTCTCTTTCCACCATTTGGGTCCTGGGAGATAAGCTCAGGTCATCAAACTTGGCAGCAAGCACGTTTTACCCACTGTGCCATCTCATCATCCTCCTTCCTCCTTTTATTGAAATTATAATTTAATTACAATATTTCTCCCTTCCCTTTCCTCCCACTAGACCCTCCCATAGATATATCCATCTCTACTCTCCTTTAATTCATGGCCTTTTAAAAACTAATTGTTATTGTATGGATATATGTGTATATATATATATATATATATATATATTACTAAATATAACCTGTTCAGTCCATTAAATGTTACCTGTATGTACGTTTTCAGAGCTGATTTTTTTGCACCAGACAACCAATTATTAAATTCTTCCCTGAGAAGGTTACCTCTCCCACTCCCAACTTTCTTTGGTGCCTATAGTTCTTTATGTAGGGTTGAGGCCTCGTGGGCTTTTCTCTAACCAGTCTGGTATGTCCATTGGTGTCATCCTTGTTCAACTCATGTTTAAGAAGTAATATTGGTGAGACTTTATAGGTGTAGCTTCTGACATTTTTAGGAGACACAATCTCACAGATAACTCTGATCTTCTGGCTTTTACATTCTTTCTGCCCCTCTTCTGCAACGTTTCCTGAGCCTTAGGTGAAGGAGTGTTTGTAGATGTTTCCACTGGGACTGGGCTCCACAACACTGCATTTTAATTGGCCATGGATTTCTGTACTGCTCTGCATTTGTTGCAAAGAGAAATTTCCTTAATAAGGGGTGAAGACTACACTTATCTGTGCTGTGGAATAATCCTTTTGTACACTGTAAAGATTTGTCACTTAAAATGGTTTAATAAAAAGCTGACAGGCTGGTAGCCAGGCAGGAAGTATAGGCGGGGCAACCAAACTAAGCATGCTGAGATGAAAAAGGGCAGAGTGAGATGAGTTGCCAGCAAACACAGGGAGAAACAAGATGGGGATGCCATGCTGAGAGAAGGTACCAAGCCATGTGGCAAAGCATAGATAAGAAATATGAGTTAATTTAAATGTAAGAATTAGCTAATAACAAGCCTGAGCTATCAACTGAGCATTTACAGTTAATATTAAGTTTCTGAGTGATTATTTGGGAGTGGCTACAGGCACAGGAAAACTCCACCTACATATCTGTGGGTATAAGGTCAAATATTTAGAATGTACTTAGGGATTATGATGGTTTCATAAAGTGGTGGTTGTAGTTTCTCTTCCAAGATCCATGACTTCACTAGTATTGGGTAGTTACTAGGTTTCCACTACCAAGCATGTTCTCCCTCTTGTTAAGTGGGTCTTAAGTCCAATTAGAAAGCAGTTGGTTACCGCTAAGGTATATGTGCCACTGCTGTACCTTTATGGTTATTGAACCGTACTGGTCATTGACATGGTTCATAGGCATAATAGCTGGGTAGGACTATTGGTAAAATTATTAAGGCCTCTCCATGTAGTTAAAAGGGAGGTTTATTTTGTGGGGTAACTTACAAGTGAAGGGATAGTTTACAGGGTCTGGGAAAGGTGTGGCACAGTCCGGCGGTGTTCTCTGGAGAACTCTGCTCGGTCTACCTCCAGCGTTCAGGGTCCACGAACCAAGAGAGACAGCGCATCCGGATCTCGGGTCTTCAGGGTCTTTCTTTGGCCTGCCTTGTAGGCGTGGCAGTTACCGAAGCCTCAATGGGGGTTGGAACTTCCAGATCAAAGCTGGAATGGCTACCCACTACATAGGACATTTGGTTTTTTCCATCCTTTAAAAGCTTGCATGGTAAGTCCAGGGGGAGGGTTTTCAGGTCAGATCCAGCTCAGGTGTCTCTGGGCTCTGTTTTTGAAGTACATGATGTCTTCAGCAACAGGGACTTACCTTTCTGCCTTCTTAACACTAGTCTCTAGTATTTGAAATGTTCCTTTTCACAGTAGGATCTAGCAACACTTCCATGTTTCACTTTTACCACCATGGTCCAGTATTCATTGAACTCAGATACACAGCAAGGTTCCTGATAACTTGGAAACATTCAGGTTAAAAATAACTGCTCATTAGTTAGTTGTGTTATAAAATCCTGATTTATGCCAAGGTAACAAATCTTTAAGACACAGCACCTTCAGCTTTAATGTAAATACAAATAACAATAATCTTACTAATATGCATTTTTGTCATATAGTAAATATTAAAGGATTGTAGCTTTGCTAATGTCAGCAGAGCAAGGGACCCTTCAAGAAAATACAATACGACAAGAATGGGAAAGGAAAATAAGCCTGCCAAGGGAGTTGTACTGCAATGTTCTACAGGAAATGAAAGAAAGAAATGGAGATACTGAATCTGCTCTCCTTGGTTCACAAGATTCTGCAGTTCCTCCTGTGGGAGCCTTATGAGGTTACAGGTGACCTCAGGTTTTCAAGTTGCTTTGGTTTATTCCTCTTTTTTTAATTTTCCATTCCAAGACCTCGTATTTAGCAGTGTGCTCACCCAGGATATTGCAAGAGACCAGCTACATAATAGATTCTGTGACCAGTTTTCCAGCTGGACACTTGGCTCCAATTCACATCAGTGGGCAACCTGCTTGTGTATATTCCTTCCAAGTCCTTGAGTTCTGCTTGTAGAAAACACCCCATAACCTCCTCTACTCATATGACATTTTCATTTACTTACCTAACCTTAACCTGAAGAATTCTATAACACAGGCTTGGACAAAAATGGCAGAAAGCACAGCTCTCTCCATCTTCTCAAGCATATCTTTTCTACTTTCCCTTTGACACACTGTCTACAGAGATGTTATTCCTTCAAAGTACCTTGCTGGAGAAGTCTGCAGAACCATTCCAGTAAATTCCTGCTTTTCTCTTCTAGAGCAGTGTTGTGGAGAATGATTAATGATTCCATTTCTCTCGTCAGCTTCAGTACCTCTTCCAAAGTAAGCATTCCTTTTAAGCATTGCTGCAAATCATTTATCCAGTTTCTGCTTGGGCTTCATGCCATTTTGGACACAACAGCAAGAGTTTAAGAAGTTCTATTTTCTTAGCTGGGGATCAACATCACTGTTACTTTCTTACTTCGATCCTAGCTCTGATTTTTACATTCTTCTTCCACTTGGAAATTCTTCAAAAAGCTGAATGATAGCCATCACATCCCCTAATATTCTTTCAGTGATTCCACATTCAACAAAATTCCCACAACATACTATGTTCTTATCCTCTCTTGTTTCCCAATTATCAATGTCCTTCTTGAAATCCCTTGTCCTGGACATTTCCTAACAATGTTTAAACAGCCACACGCAATGTTACAGGAACACTGTAGTAATAGTAACCCTGGAGAAGATGATAAGAAACATTCAGTTGATTTCTGGGTATCTTGCTTCTTTCACCAGCCTGACTCAGAGCACAGACTATGGTGGCATTTCAGTAAAGTAATCCAGGGCAAATTTTCTCCTTTATTCAGAAACAGCTATTAAAGTAGCCATTCCTCATCTCAAAAGGGGGTTGATCCAGTACAAAGAAGCATGGTGCTTAGACTCAGAAAGCCTTCATTCAGGCTTTGACATTTGGACTAGACCTAGACTAGCCATATCCTTTCAGAGTTCCTAATTTTTCATTGTCAAAATGAGATTGTTCAAAAATATATGCCCTGCCTAGCTGATGGGGAATTTGGACAGTCAATGACATCAATTTAAGTTGGAGACTTCTCTTTTTCTATTGTTTATTTATTCACTCATTCACTTGGAGATGGAAGCAGAGCATGTGATGATCAGAGAACAACTTAGAGCAGTTAGTTCTGTCTTCCCACCATGTGGCTTCTGGCCATCTAGCTTAGGCCATCAGTCTTGGTAGCAAGTATCTTTAGTCTCTGCGCAATCTTACCAGTCCTCAAAGACATTTGTAGATGTAACAGTCTTATTAAATAAGAAACACAGAGCCAAATGCAGAGTTAAAAGCCCAAGAGGTCAGAGCAGTAGCTAAGAGCTGAGACTAAAACCGCCTTCTTATCACCCGCTGCCGTTGCCATCCTTCCCCTCAGAAAGAGACCTACTTCCTGTGTGTCTTTTTATTGACTTTCTGTTCTGCCTTCTCATTGGTTGTAAACCCAACCACATGACCTCCTCATCACTGCCTGTCTATACAGACCTCCAGGTCTCTATGGTTGGTATTGAGATTAAAGGCGTGTGTCTCCCAAACTGCCTATTCCTTAAACACACAGACTCTGCCTGCCATGTGATCAGATTAAGGTCGTGTGCTACCACTGCCAGACTTCTGCTATGGCTTGCTATTAGCTCTGACCCCCAGGCAACTTTATTTATTAACATACAAATAAAATCACATTTCAGCATATATAAAATATCACCATAGACATTTCTTGTTCAAAAACCAAGACATAAATTTTGGTAATGCCTAGTTATCATTTATCACTTGTGTAATCTAGAATTGATCTAAGAAGATACTAAACCTATGGTAATGCATGAAAATATTTCCTGAAGGGCTGGCAAGAAGGCTCAGCCATTCAGAGCACTTGCTGCCCTTGCAAAAGAACTGGGTTCCACTTTCCAGCACCAGCATGAGGTGATTCACAAGCTCCTGTAACTCCAGTACTAGGAGAATCCAATGCCCTTTTCTGGCTTCTGCGGGCATCTGTGTGCATATGGTATACATACATAAACTCAGGGCACACACAAGAAAGAAAGAAAGAAAGAAAGAAAGAAAGAAAGAAAGAAAGA
>CABHPH010126810.1:0-10202 GCA_902168325.1 Peromyscus nudipes
GAGGGGTGCCTCAGCCTTCCCCACCAGGCAGCAGAGAAACAAGATAACAGGCCAACGGGAGAGCCTGGGTAGCACACCAGCCGCCTTGCTGGGGCGGCTGTACTTGGCTTTGATGTTTTAATTAGCCATCAGTGACACTGGATGACCCGGGAGGGGACAAATGAACAGACAGAGACGCGTGTAGCGGACAGGGGCCCCGCATACAGGACACAAATGGCTTTTCTGAGTGGGCACCAAGGTCTAGGCTCAAAATGCAGATTAGCGTGCCCAGGACCATGAGGCTGGAGCGGGCACATGTGGACTGAGCTGGCGGCCACACTCGTCCTTTCCTGGCTTTGCGTACGCTGTAGGATGATGGAAGCTTCTGGGTGTTGGGGGCAGTGGGGGGGGGGGGAGGACACCTGCTCTAGCTGGAGGCTTGCAGAAGTGTGAGAGGAGGCATTGTAATGATTTTCTGAACTCACTCTGCCAAGGGGTTTGCTGAAGCCTGAGAGAAAGGCCTGGGCACTCAGGCTCCACGGAGACTGAGGGACCCCACACAGGTGATAATGCTTGCCTTGTAACTGGGGAGCAGGTATGACTCAATGGCTGTCCTGAGGCAGGGGTCTGGGCTCTGTAGCCCACGGGCCCAACCAATGTGTGCCTGTGTGTTTCTGTAGAGCACATTTTCCCATTTTTCCGCGGTTCAATATAAAAACCCAAACAAGAACGGTACTTTGTGTTTCATGAACATGATACAAAGCTCACGTTTCAGTGGTAAGTTTTTCACTGGTCATCCATCCTGTTGCCTGTTTCTTTTGTGAGGGGCTGGGACTGAACCCAGGCCTTTATACACACTTGGGTGAGTGTTCCCCACTGAGCTACATCCCCAGCCTTTGACACAATTCTGTTACATTTTCCAGACAGGCTTTGCACTCTCTTTGTAGCCCAGGTTGACCTTGAATTTGTCATCCTCCTGCCTCAGCCTCCTGAGTAGTTGGAGACATGCACCTCCGCCATCAGGCCTAGCCTGGTTATGGCTTCTTGTACATGATGGTGTCAGTGTGTTGTAATTAGGACAGAAACCAAGACTGGAGAGTCCCTAAAGCCAAAGATGTCTCCAGTTTTGTCACTGGCCTATTTTGCTCAAATGCCATTGGATTGGAGATCTTTCCAGAATTTCTAGGAAACAGCCCTGTGTGCCCTGCTCTCCAGCGACCCTTACTACATGCTAGACATCTTCACAGCACTTAGCACAGCCTGCAGGTGGGCTTTTGTGCGTGTGTGTGTGTGTGTGTGTGTGTGTGTGTGTTTGTGTGTTTGTGTGTGTGTGTGTGTGTGTGTGTGTGTGTGTGTGTGTGTGTGTGTAGAGGTCAGAGGACAACCTTGGGTGTTATCTCAGGCACTATCCACCTTATTTTGAGACAGGATCTTCTATTGGCCAGAAACCCACAAGTAGCATGGGCTAGCCAGCCAGTGAGCCCCAGGGGTCCACCCCTCTCCATTTCTCCAAGTTACAAATCTAAGTTAAAAGCACCATGTCTGACTTTCTCCTTTGATCTTACCATGCTTGAAACTGTGGAGTGGCCTAAGGACTCTACACAGCCAAGGACTGGTAAGGTCTTAATTTAGGGAGGATAGAGAAACATGAAGCTGCTTGGCTGTAGCTAAGGTAATAGAGGTGCCTGGACTCTTTGTGGGGTCACAACCTGACAGACCCATCATAAAGTGAGAATATCATAAGAAGAAAATACGTTATGACACCTAACCCACGGGCCATCCCGGCTCCGTAGCGAAGCTCACTGTAGGTGCCGGGTGTTTCTCCTTGTGATTTCTCACCGATAGGGAGCTGCAGCGATTGGGCTGCGTATTCCAGCATAACCTGTAGTACTATTTCTACAGAATAAATATTGCTTTCTCACCATCGTGAAACTGAAATGCTAAGGATCTCAAGGATTGTGGGAGGGAGTGGGGGAGGGCCGAGAGTCTTGAAGATGCTTTCTCAACACTATGGTGGTGGGGGAGGGTGGAACAGCCGGAAGGTAGATCTTCTGGAAGTGGGGCTGGAAGAGGGGAGTTGGGCTAAGCCTGGTGTACAGGAACAGCAGCCGAGGGTATGGGGTGTGAGAAAGGCCAAGTCAGGTGGGTGGCTTCCTGTCTGGGTCATAGATGTTCTGAAAACTTGATGAGACACTCTCAGACTCTGAGAAGCATGGGGGAGAATGTGGGAGCTGGAGGGAGGAAGTGTTTAAGGTAGGAAGCCAGAACCTCAATATGACAGGAAGGTGTCAGAGCAGGGGCCAAGGACCTGTGTGTTCCCAATAATTGTGTCCCCTCAATTCCTTACATCGATGCCCCAAAGCCCCGTACCTCTGAATGTGACTGTGGTGGTCACTTGAGAGGGTCTCGAATCACCATTGGAGACAGGCTCCTGGGCATGCCAGCAGGAGAGTTTCCAGATTAAGTTCACTGAGGTGAGAAGACCGACCTCTGACTGTGAGTGTCACAGTCCTGTGGGCTGAGCTCCAGCATTCATCTCTCTGCTTCCTGACTGTGGATACAATGTAACCAGCTGCCTCACACTCCTGTCCCCATGCTGTCCCCTCCACCCTCTAATGGAGAGCCGGAATCAACCCTTCCTTCCATGGGTTGCTTTGGTTGAGCTTTTTGTCTCGGTAACAAGGAAAGGAACTGATACAGTACCCCAACTGAAGGCAGGGTCTCCATGAAGGTAACAAGTTAGAATTCAGTCACTATGTAGTCTTTCATTCAGCATGACTGACATGACGTAGAAGAAGGAAATTCAGGGACAGACACTCCCTCATCCAGAGAGAAAGCCTTATGATCATGAAACTGGCTATTACCGGCCACAGAGAGAGGAGCCGCTCTGCTCACACCTTGACTTTGGGCTCTCTCTGTCATAACCATAACACAAAGCACTAGGTTGTCAGGACTGGGTTATGCAGCCCGGGTGAGTGAGCCCTGGAGCTGAGCCCAAGCTTGTGTGGCGTCAGCCAGCATCTCCCTTCTTCCTTGTTGGCACCAGCCATGACTGCTTTGTGACAGCCCTGCGTCAACCTGCCTCCTCTGGACTTGTCCTGAAATGAGGACAGCGAGCCAGGGATAAGCTGGGCAGCAGGCCACCACACCGCAGGGGCTAGACGCCGCCTACTGTGATCTTCCTGCAACCCTGGGCAACTCCTGCTCCAACCTGCGGGGACGGCTTCTTCAGGAGAGCCAGCCTAACCCAGTTATGGTGGTGGAGCATCCATGCCACGTGCAAATTGTTGCTTGGAGCACGGAACCAATTGTGCTTAGGACTGGAGAATGGTTTCTGTGGGGTAATGCACAAAGCATTGTGTCCAAAGTGATCTGGTCCCTGCAGTGACCCTATGGACGCCAGCAACCGCTCACTCTGTTTCCTTTCCCCAACCTATCATGTTTAGTCCATGGGGGTGGCGAGGAGGAGTACTCAGGAAGTAGACCTGCTCTAGCGGAGGCAGCTCAGACCCCCAAGGTGAAGAGACCTTTAAACTAGAACGTGAGCCAGAGAGGGATGGCCCAGTTTCTGAAAAGCTGGCTGTGCAAGCCTGAGGACCTGAGTTCAGAGCCCCAGCATCCATGGAAAAAAGCCAGGGGTCACAATTTGTGCTTGGAACCCCAGCACTGGGACGGAGGACAGGTGGATCCCTGGTGCACTCTGGCCAGTTGGTCCAGTCAAAATGGGTTCAGTGAGAGACCCCGGCTCAGAAAAATCAAGTGGAATCACCTACTGGGGCATGAACAACCTACTATAGGCAACACTAACTGGGTTATAAAAAAAGAAAAACCACAAAAGGACATGAAGTTGGGAAGGAGACAGAGGGTATGTTAGGGTAGGGACAGTGAGGAGGGCTGGAAGGAGGGGATGCAGGTTGGATATGACCAAGATGTATTGTATCCGTGCAAGGAATTTTTGAAAATAAAAAATAGAGAATGTTGAAGGTGACACCTGGCATTGACCTCTGACCACCATGTCCACACAAATACATGTGCATAGGCATCCACACATGTGCACTTGCACATGCATGCCCCCCCAAAAAGCTAGAAAACTCTCATTGACCCCCATCCTGGAGAGACTGCTGGATAGTTGCATGTTCCAAGACAACCCTAAACTTGGCCCTGTGACCACACCACACTAGAACGGCTATGTGCCCAAGAAATTAATTTTAATAATGAATCCTGTAAATACCTGTGGCTCATTTCCACTGGGTCTTGTCATGCATGTGAACTTTGTAAACACGCATGTGTTTAGCCTTTCAGGTATCTCGGGAGCATGGGGAAGTAAAGGAATGAAGGGAGGGATCTCTAGAGCTGTCAGGATCTCTGTCGGGAGGTCAAGGGGCCTCAGCTATCAGTTGGGAAAAGGGTTGGGCAGCTCAGCCTAAGCTAGGGTTCTGGGAAAAGGATTTTGATAGAGTGCTACACAGTGACTCAGTATTGAGAGAATTCTCCCTGGCTTCCCATCAAATGCCATGGCCTCACTAGGTGGGACAGCCTGCACCGAGTACACTTGCTATGGAAACAAACTGTTATCAGAATATGTGGAAGTTCCCACAGGGCTGAACCCAAACACTGGTCTAAGGGCATTCAAACCCCATTTCCTGGCTCCACTCTGGCTCTGACCCCCAGACAGCAAGACTTGGTGTCTTTGTGTGCATGTGGGGTATGTATGTGTGTATGTGTGTGTGTGTGTGTGTGTGTGTGTGTGTGTGTGTGTGTTGCATACACTTGAGTGTACAGGTCACATGTTTGTGCCTGCAGAGGCCAGAGCAGGAGGCAGGGCATCAGGTGTCTTCCTCTGTCACTCTATGCCTTATGCCCTTGAAGCAGGGTCTCTCCCTGAGCCTGAAGTTCACCACATTGCCTAGGCTGGCTGACCACCAACCTCTTGAGATCCTCCCGTCTCCAGCCACAAATGCTGGGGTTACAGGCAGGTACAGCCATGCCTAGCTTTTTATGTAGGTGCTGGATTTGAACTCAGGTCCTCATACTTGCTCAGCAAGTGCTCCTTCATACTGAGCCATCTTGTCAGCCCAGTCTCCTTTGTACTATAAGTTATCTCTAGAAACATTACTCAAGTATCTGAACTGCTGCATTAGGTAGGGGTAATAAAAAGAAAAGTCATACAGCATAGATGCAATTTTGTGAGTATTTTTGGTCTGTGCTCCAGTGAATCTACGGGTAGAGAGAGAGTCAAAGGCATACATGATGCAGATTGTACTACCCTGGAGGGGGCTGGGGATGAAAAGAGATGGCAATCCTGAAGTACTCAGTACAGCACTGGCAATGCTCAGTAAGTACCAGGCCCGGGTGCTGTGGTTACTACCATTATTCCATAGACGAACCCACTTCATTCCCCCAGGAGATGATGAGCCCCTGTGATGAGGGGGAGGCTCAGCTCCATGCTAACTAGTCATCTGATGGAGATCATCAGTGAGGACCGGGCCATCCTGGCCCCATCTACACACGGTTGGCTACCATGCTGTGGCCAGGAAACCCTGGACTCTAATGGCTGCACATCTATCTCCATGGCGGTGATGTTACCGCCACGGCTGATATTTTTATTTCGACATCACTAACAAGCCTGGGTCAGGGCTGACTAAGGGTCCCTGCTGTCACGATGGGTTGGAAGCTGTGAGGCAGAGAGTCTGCTCTATCCCTCTGCTACCCAGGCCCACAGGGCAGCTGTCCCTCTGCCATTCAATAGAGCAGGCCCCAGCTCTCAGAGACTCCCCTGCAGACTAGGGAGTGTGGGTTCAGGAGCTTGGCCCCTCCTGCCTTGTAATTTGGAGCTCCCCAGAGGCCAATGTGCTGGTACTTGCTTGGAGATACAGAGAAGCTCCACAATGGATTCTGACATTTTGAAAGCAGCCAGGAAGCCCTGGGTCCCCAGGGAGAGGAAATGCCAGCTCCTGGTGAGGTGAGGGGTGGGGAGGGAGTCACAAGAAAGGCCACTGGAGTGACTACCTAATCTCTTCAACCAGCAGGAGGCTGGAGACAGGATGGGGTGCTGGGAGAGAGAGGCAGACCCCAGAGGAGAAGCCACTTTGGCCTGGAGTCTTCCCTACCTGTGCACTGTGGGTCGGATGAGTGAGTGATCGGACTCTGAAGGTGGACATCTGCCTCCAGACGACGTAAAGTTACTTCTCCATTAGGAGAGCAACTGGGGCACGCGGGAGACACGGATAATCAATGAGAGGGGGCGTTGAGAAGGGCTGGGTTCCACGCCTAAGGCTCTATAGAGCATTTTGGCTTAACGGGACGCGGCTCCCACAAGCTCATGCTTTGAACAGCTGGACCCCAGCGGGTGGTGGTGTTGAGAAGCCTGGAACCTGGCTAGAGGAAGTGAGTCACCAGGTGATTGGCACTGAGGTGGTAGCTGTGCCCCCACTTCCTGTTCTAGCTCCACTTCCTGATCTGCCAAGACATGAGCCAGCAGCCCTACCCTCCTAACACCGCGGCAGCCAAGATGGCTCCCCTCTATGCCTGTCCTGTCATAACGGACTATACAACTCCTGAACTGTGTAAAGAAAAAAACCTCTCCTAGAGCTGCCTGGGTCAGACACTGTCACGGTACAGAGAAAAGAACAGAGGGAGAAGGGACCAGCAGCAGGTCTCACGTTATTTATCTGTTGTAACATTTTACATATGATGATCATCATACACACACACACACACACACACACACACACACACACACACACACACACACACACAGAAGGGCCTTAGCATGGTGCCTCAGGTGGGGTGAGCCTGAAAGCTAACAGCAGAGATCCAGTAGAGAGCCTCAGAAATGCAAACCCACAGCTTGTCAGCCATCATCATTTGTTATGCTAGGCAAACTCCTACTTGATCTTCAAAGCTCAGGTGCAGTGTTACCTCTTGGGGCAAACCTCCCGTGCTGTACGATGAGTCACATAAGTTCCCGCCGCACCCTGTTTAGCACTAAACACACAGTGGATGTGCACTTGGCCACAAGGCTCTTGAGGGCAGGGAAGGTGGAGTTTGCTTTTCTCTGCTTTTCCCACAGGGCTGTGCACATGGGTTTCGAGGAAGTACAGGAAGTAGCGCATTCCGTCTTCCACCTTGGGCCAGAGGCAATTTGCACTGAGGATGTGCAAGATGAGGTCCACAGAAGTATCACCAAAGACTAGAAACTACAGGATCTCTGGCCCTCCTCGCAGCTAACCAAGACTGCCAGAGAGAGAAACCACCACTATATAAAAACGAACAGCTCAGCTTTCCCAGACTGGTTCAAGGGTGGCACCTGTGTGCCAGGCTCTCCAAATTTAAACTAACACGAGCCCCCAAGGATGGTGGCACTCCTTTCTGGGCCAAGAGTGTAGCCTCATCATTTCTTAAAAAAAAAAAAAAAATAGTGCTGTGAGTTAGGAAGTTCTTTCTCGTGTCTAGCCTGTATCCTCCTTGCTTCCTTCATACTCTGTGCCCCTTTGCCCAGTTCTGGGGAGGGAGAATACAGACAGCTGCTCACCCTCCATGGTCACCAGTCTCTTCTCTGACTTGGGAAGCAGACAGAGAGGTCCCTCTTTGCAGAGTGAACAGCGCTGTCTGTCTGAAGACACTCACAAAAGTAGCCGGTGAAAGTAGCATTGCAGAAAGCCACTGCTGGCCGAAATGCAGAGAATGCCTGGCTGTGGGATACTCCATCCCAGCGGACACATCTGTAACACATCCCTCCACCTAAGGCTTGGGGAACACCACCAAAGAGGAGCGGAAAGATTCTAAGTGCTGGAGGACCAGGGCACCTGCGTCTTCTAGACATGACACGGAGGCTGCTCCCCCGACACCTCAACTGTATGCCTTCCTAAACAAGACCTGCGCAGTGACAACACATGCCGACGTGGATGGGGGGGATCTCACAAGGCCCCGCCCCTACGTGAGGAGCTACCGGCCATTCATAGCTGCCAAGAGAGAGAGAGACTCAGTCTTCTCTAGGGACTATCCCTGACAGGTGATCTAGTCAGCCCTCAACTCATGTACATACAGCAACACTGAACAAACTCAGCGCGCGCGCGCGCACACACACACACACACACACACACACACACACACACACACACACTGACTAAAGAAGAAATCATGAGGTTGAGTGAGAGTGGGGGAAACAGGGGGAGTCGAGGCGGGGAAGGGGAGGGCAGGAAATGATAGAAACACAGCCCTCCCATTTGAAAGTCTCCAAAAATAAAAAATAAAATAAAAAAATTGTTGGTGAAAGTACGAAAGAGAAAAGCAAATTGCTTTGGGAAAGGAGGAGGCGGGCTTTAGCAACCAGGTGAGATGGCTTTGAGCAGCCTCTGGGAAGGTGGGTGTAAGAGACAGTTCCACATCATACAGGACCAGTTCCTTATTGAGTTGCTCCACATGAAGGCCTTGGGGGCAGGGATGAGATGCCGATGGGCCACAGGGCTGCCTCCTTATCTCTGGAGCTGGCAAAATGTACCCTAAACTTGGGTCTCAAGGAATGCCCTTGCTCACTCTCTGTCTTGGGGATTGAACACAGAACCAAGGGAACACCGGGAAAAATGCCCTATTACGTCAGTTATATCCATGGTGCTTGTTTTTCTTTTTCTGGGAAAGGGTCCCACTATGTAGCCCAGGCTACCCTTGAACTCGTAACCCACTACCTCGGCCTCTTGAGTGCTGAGGTGACAGGTTGCCACCAGCATGGCCAGCTCCTTTCAGCTCTGTTTCTGAAGGCAATGTGGAGCCTGGCTTTACAGTCGGTGGGTCTGGGAAGATCGTGTACGTCAATGGTTTGGAGTTTTCAGGAATGGATTGTGCTGAGGTTCTGATGTGAGGGGTGGAGTGGACCCAACCCCCTTACTGCTGGTCTCTGGGTCAGTCTTTCAGACAAAGCCACTTGGTCATCTTACTGAGTCCTCAGTGCTCAGCACCCCTCTCATGCCACGCTGGCTGAGAAGCCATGCCCAAATCACTCCTGCTGTGTTCTCTGTACTGAGCTTCACCCCTCTAACTAGAAGATCAAGGTGATTTTTTTTTTCAAATTGCCACTTTAAACAAGGTGAACAGCATGAAAGGAAGTGGCCACAGCCCTGCTCTTGCTCAGACTTTGCCAGGGACTTCCAGTTATTTCTAGAAAAGTCAAGAATGCTTCTGCTTCTTCCCCAGACTTCCCCCTTCAGCCAAACTCCAAGGCTGCCACCAACAGGGGTTTACAAACTCCAACAGCAAACCAGCAAAGCAGGCTGGCAATGTCACAACACTGCATTTGGGTATACAAGCACATAAAAATATTCCTCATTTCTTATCTTTCTTGACACATAGGAATGTCTTAGTCAATTTCTACCCTTCGTTTATAAAGACATGGCTGAGGCAGGAGGATGGCAAGGTGAAGAATTACTCAGGATACCAAGTGAGTTAAAGGTCAGAGAGGGTAACTTAGTGAGGCCTCATCTAAAAAAAATTATTTTAAAGAATGGGGAAGAGGCTGGATGGCTCAGAAGCCAAGAGTAGGCAACACATTTGCAGAGGACCCATGCTCAATTCCCAACACCCATGTTGGGAAGCCTGTAGTTCCAGTTTTTGGGGATGTGAATCTCTGGCCTCTGCTTCCCAACTGCAGAGATTACAGGTGTGTACTACTACACTGGTTTATAGTTCTTTTCTTTATTAAAAATGAAGCTATGTGAACTGAAAACCTTCCCAAGACAAAGACGGACAGGAAGTGGCGCCTCCAGCCAGATCCAGGCTTGGCCACATTTGGTCAGGTGTACAGTCCTTTGTCCTAAGAGATGAGTCTGATTTTTTATTTATTGTCACGGTTTCAGAGTTTTGCACAAAAATAGTGATGTTTCTTCTTTAAAAACTTACACTATCGAACCATATGTGAGCCTATCTTATTAGGGAGTGTCTTAGTCACTGTTCTGTTGCTGTGAAGAGACACCATTACCAAGGCGACTCTCATGAAAGAAAGGATTGAACTGGGGGCTTGCTTACCCTTTCAGAAGTTTAGTCCATTTTTGTCATGGCAGGGAACATGAAGCCAGTATGGTATGAGAGGGGATGAGAGGGGTGCTGAGTACTGAGGACCCAGTAAGATGACCAAGTGGCTTTGTCTGAAAGACTGACCCAGAGACCAGCAGTGAGGGGGTTGGGTCCACTCTACCCCTCACATCAGAACCTCAGCACAATCCATGACC
>CABHPH010126811.1:0-18951 GCA_902168325.1 Peromyscus nudipes
TCCAGTGCATATTATATCCTACAGTGTGGTATCTCACTGCAGTTATAGTCCAGTGCATATTATATCCTACAGTGCAGTATCTTACTGTAGTTATAGTCCAGTGCATATTATATCCTACAGTGTGGTATCTTACTGTAGTTATAGTTCAGTGTATATTATATCCTACAGTGTGGTATCTTACTGTAGTTATAGTCCAGTGCACATTATATCCTACAGTGCAGTATCTTACTGCAGTTATAGTCCAGTGCATATTATATCCTACAGTGCAGTATCTTACTGTAGTTATAGTTCAGTGTATATTATATCCTACAGTGCAGTATCTTACTGTAGTTATAGTTCAGTGCATATTATATCCTACAGTGCAGTATCTTGCTGCAGTTAAAGTCCAGTGCATATTATATCCTACAGTGTGGTATCTCACTGCAGTTATACTCCAGTGCATATTATATCCTACAGTGCAGTATCTTACTGTAGTTATAGTTCAGTGCATATTATATCCTACAGTGCAGTATCTTACTGCAGTTATAGTCCAGTGCATATTATATCCTACAGTGTGGTATCTTACTGCAGTTATAGTCCAGTGCATATTATATCCTGCAGTATCTTACTATTTCTATTTTTCTCCCTCCTTATAGTTTCTTTCCAGCTCTATTCTCAGCTCTAGATCTGGACATGAACTTTTTCTCTAGTGATTCACTTAGCACAGCTGTGGTGGTATTGTGTTCCAAAATATTGTGTACCTTAATAAATTTATCTGGGGTCAGAGAACAGGACAGCCACAATATTAAACAGAGGATAGGCAGTGGTAGTATACGCCTTTAATCCTAGCATTCCAGAGACAGAAGTCCCTCTGGATCTCTGTGAGTTCAAGGCCACATTGGAAATGGCCAGGCGTGGTGACCCATGCCTTTAATCCCAGAAAGCCACACCTTTAATCCCAGGGAGTGGTGGTAGAAAGCAGAAAGGTATATGAAGCGTGAGGACCAGAAACTAGAAGCATTTGGCCTGGAGAAGCATTTGGCCTGGAGAAACATTTGGCCTGGTTAAGCATTCAGGCTTTCAAGAAGCAGCAGTTCAGCTGAGAGTCATTCGGATATGAGGACACAGAGGCCTCCAGTCTGAGGAAACAAGACCAGCTGAGAAGTTGGCCAGGTGAGGTTAGCTGTGGTTTGTTCTGTCTCTCTGACCATCCAGCATTTCACCCCAATACCTGGCCTCAGGTTTGATTTTATTAATAAGAACTTTTAAGACTCATGCTACACACAGCTGTTAAAATCTGGGATTCCCTGAAAGTATCTGCCTTTTATGTCTCTACAGCACAGGTCTTTCATGCAGAAAATTTGCAACAACTTCAGCAATGACTCAAGCGACTCAGTGTATACTTGAAAATGTGCAGATGAAATAGATTATATAAAATCTCAACTATTGTCCCAAAATAATTATATCACTTGTTAATTGTATTCATCCTCCCTGCAAACTGATTCTGTCAGACTGCAGTTTGCTAAAACTAAGTAAAAACCTCTTTTCTGTACCATTGTCATATTTAAGGTCTAAATGAAAACAACAGGAGATCATTAATGGTCTTGATGAACAGTTCTTGCCCAGTAGGTAACTAGTCAGGAAAACAACTCCTACAGTCAGGATTCAGCAGTGTTTCTGATGTGTCACACAACGCTCCAGGCTCTCCACTGAGTTTAATTTCCAAAAAGTCATCTCCTCATTCGCAATTTCCCCTTCTACAACTTCGTTACTTGTGCTTAACCAGAGGACTGCCACCCTGCTGTGAGCCTTTGCCAGGTGTATTTTCACGGTGGGTGTGTGCTCCTGGCTATTTGTCAGTTAGTAGTAGATGGACTGACTGTAGTGTGCAAGTAGCGTACCGCTTGTGTTCAAGGAACACTTGTTATTTGTAGTAGCTACTTCAAAACACAACCGGGCTGCTGGCTGTAGAAGCCACGAGTGCCCACAGGTAAGCAATGAAGGAACCAGGAGAGGTGGTCACGTGCAGTGTTGTTCCCTCAGTGGGGGAAATGAATACCTGTTTTCCACCCAGAGTGTGGACGCCATCCACAGGTGAGGCGGGTTGTCCTACCTCAGGTAATCCCTCATAGTACAGCGTGCCTCACAGGCTTGTCTCCTTGATCCTGCCAAGTTGACCATCACAATGACTTTGAGTGTGCAGACTGTTAGCGATTTGTTTGTTGAGTTTAGTCCCTCACCCCACCCTCAAAGCACACATCCCTTCCTGTCACCAACCAGCCCAGATGCCCTGGAGGAGTGTCAGGTTGACCCAGCAGGTAGATAGTAACTGGGCTTTAGAACATCAAGAGGTATCTGTGCCAAAACCTCCCACAGAATGAGAAAGTATAAAAGAGAAGATGAGCACAGGCATCGTGAATGTCGGAAATGTGGCTGACCACTTGGATCAGAGGCAAAACTGGGCTCGGGCATGACTGACTGTCCTTGTTCCCCTCTCCACAGCACACACACATACATTCCCTGTAAACCTGATGGCTGGAGATGGATGTAGGGCAGACTTTTAGGGTATTAGTACATTGTTTTCTCAGATTGCTAGCTCTCTGAATAAAGTGTGGCTTAACGACTCCATTTCTGTCTCTATTCAGCAGTGTTTTGGGGGGTCAAGCAGAATGGGCACTGACTGCCTGTGCCAGGACTGCCTCAGGACTCCCCAGTAAGGATTGAGTTATGGAGGAGCCAAGGAGCTCAGGGGTCACAATTACTGCCTAGACTTGCAGGAGCCTGGAGTTCTGGGCTGGAAAACTCCCCAGAAGCCACCGGGCAATTTTGCTTAGGGATTTCCCCTGCCCTGGTTCGCTCTTGGCACACCACCGATGTTGTCTAACAAGCTGAATTGCTGCGCTTTCTGGCTTGACCTCAGTGCTAAGGTGCTTTCTGCTCAGTTCTCATTCCTGGCTGTAGCCTAGGTGGCCTCTGTTTGAAAGGTGCCATTCTATTCTGGTTTCTCTGTTTTATTTCATAACTCTTTGTGGCAAGGGGTGTCACAGGCCCTATTCCTCGTGACACCCCCTTGGGCTATGTTCTGGAAAATTGGGATGACTATACTTAAGCCTCTGTGAGGGGGGAAAATATTATCTGTTTGCCCATATATCCTTTGTGTCTGAAATGGCGATTGCAGGGTTAACATACAAATATTTTTGACTCTGTATTTTCTCTTCTGATTTTTTTCTTATATAAGATTAATTGACTGCCTAAGGTCACTCAGAGTTCTGTTATCTCAGCCTGCTCTGACTGGATTGTAATGTTCTGTAACTTTCAGACTGTTGTGAAAAATGGAAAAAAAAAAAAAAACATGTAAAAGAGCCTTTGTAAAAATCCAAGCTGCCTGGGAATAGGGAGAAGCAGAGTGCTAGGGAGGTTCCCAGAAATCCACAAGGATAACTCCACCATAGACTACTAGCAATAGTCGAGAGGGTACCTGAGCTGACCTACTCTGTTGATTGGAAAGCTGAATACCCTAACTGTCAACATAGAACCCTCATCCCATAACTGATGGAAGCAGATACGAATAAAATATCACATTTCAACACAAATAAAATATCACCACTATGGTGATATTTTCTTTTGTACCAAAATGTTATATGTTAGTAAATAAAGTTGCCTGGGGGTCAGAGCTATTAGCAAGCCATAGCCAGAGTCTGGCGTGGTGGCGCACACCTTTAATCCCAGAACTCGGCAGGCAGAGCTAGATAGATCTCTGTGTGTTCAAGGATATAGCTAGTATTGGAGACACACGCTCCAATGTGTGTCTGGAGGTCTGTACAAACAAGCAGTGACGAGGCAGTCAGGTGGTTGGGTTTACGACCAATGAGAAGGCAGAACAGAATTCTATAAAAAGACGAACGCACAGGAAATAACTCCTTTTTCTCGGAGAGGTCGTTTTGGCAGAAGAGGCTAGCCAGCGGCAAGCGGGTAAGGCTCTTAGCTCTGACCTCTTGGGTTTTTCTCTTTACCTTGGCTTTGTGTTTCTTCTTTAATACGACTGTTGGATACATCTACACACCACAAAAGAAAAAAAAAGAAAAAAGAAAAGGCATTTACAATTGCTGATTGCCTTCCTACCACGTTTCCAAGCCCAGCCACAGGCTGCAGGTCTGTGCTGCTAAATGCAGCAAGAGAATTCTGCTTACCTTAATTTTTTTGTTTGGTTTTTTGTTGGGTTTTGTTTGCTTTGTTTTTTTTTTTTTTTTTTTTTTTTGGTTTTCTGTGTTATTGATTGAACTTTTGCTATTTATTTGTTCTTTCCTTTATTCTTGTTATTTGGGTATTTTGCTAAGGCTAGTCACTGTTTATATTGACTGCTCCCTTTAAGCCACTATTGAGTAATATTACTGTATTTTTATCAATAAAAAAAGTGATTTTGATCCAAGCTGTAAGCAGGGCTCTCTGGAGGCAGAGGCAAGCAGGGAGATCTTTGTGAGTTTGAGGTCAGCCTGGCCTATATAGTGAGTTCCAGGACAGCCAGAGCTACATAGTGAGAACCTGTCTCAAAAAAAAAAAAAAAAAAAAAAAGAAAGAAAGAAAAACTCAAGCAGCAATAAAGTCTACCTGGGATGTGCAATAGATAAGAGCCTCATAACTTAACAGGATGTGGAGGGGGAATCTTAATCCTTTGCCTGGTGTACAATATAAAGAAGACTCAACTCTTCTTTAATACATTGATAAACTTGTTTATTATATTACTGTGTCTCATAATATTAAGAAGGGAATAAAAGAATAAGAAACCAGTATGTAGGAAAGAGAAATATAAGCAGAGAATATAAGAATATAAGAGGGTACATTTTTGGTAAGGCAAATTACAGAAAAAAGAGAATACGTTTTAATAATGAAGGGTTTTGTATGGTAAAATAAGGTTTTGTTCCAAGATAAACATGACTAGGTTTTTCTCAAGCAAAAGCGGAAAGATGAGAGAATCAGAACACTTTAGCCCATCGAAGAAGACCCAATTAAGCTGCAAAGGGTTTACGGAGGAGAAAACGGGAAGACAGTCCACGTGTGGTAGTTAAAGGGGTCTAAAACTTCAAAGGTCAAAGTTCAGCGCCCTGACCCTAAAATCTAGTCCTCTGTTTAAAGTCCACGAAAGGCTCTTCAGATTCTGTGTGAATTTTCTGAATTTCTGCAAAGTTTTATACTAAAGCTTTTCAATTTTAATAAAAATGTGAAGAAGCCTGTAGTGTGTCGACTGCCTAGAAAGTCTTTACAGGAAAGAGTGTGGGTTGAAGCAGGAAGGTTCTGTGGAGCACATGATGCCTGTTTTCAAATTCAGTACCACCTTTCCTGAGAAGAAAACAGTTTTCAGCCTTCTGCCAAAGGAAAGAACTAGAACAAATGTATGATTTCTACAGCAGAAAATCCCAGCTCTGAAGATACAAGTGACTTTGATAGAATTAGTGTCATCCAGTAAGAGACTAGGTTGTCTTAATGTGTGGTAGGATTCTCTATAGACCATGCAAAGTTCCCTCCACACTGAGAATATTATTGCCACAATAGGTGAAACTTCCTGCCCCACAAGTGTCCAGAAAGTGTGGGAAGCCAGCTTCTGCTTTTACCCAGGGTACTCTTGAGGAGAGAAGGTTGCAAAACTTGTAGATAGAAAGATAGTGGAGATTGAGATGACAGAAACACAGGATGGCTTCGGGAGGACCTGAATCAATATCCATCAGCCCCTTGTGTCTTTTCAAAAGGGCTTTTTATAACAATACCAAGGGGTGGGGTGAAAGACCTCCCCTTTGCTAGAACAAAGCATACCACACAGCCCAAGTGCAGACCCTTCCACACACCTGGAAATCTGGTCAAGTCATTCCCTTATGCAGCCCTGCTGGGTAAAGCAAGCTCAGATCTCACTAGGAAACCTCTGTGGGCCCCCACAAGAAAGACAGAAGGGCTAGAGAGGACAAAAGCATAATTGTGTAGGTAAGGTATGGACAACCTGTTCCAAGTGACTTCCAGATTCAATAATCTGTGATTTTATCAACGTCAACATTTCCATCAGGACATGCAAATTAGCAGAAGCTGTTCCTGGGACTCCCCACAGGAAGTGGGTGCAATGCCTGGAGTTGGCTCTTGTTTTTATTATGTTTTCTATCTTCACTAGAAATTAGGCTTCAAAAGTTGTATATATAATGCTTTTATTTTCTTAATTTTTATTTATAGGCTCGAACAGTTTAATTCTTCTTATGAGACCTAGAATACTTCTTTACTTTTCAGAATCCCTAAGCTCCAGGATTGGCAAAGTTTTGTTTATTTTAAAATGTCTCATCTAATCTTTTTTTAAAAAACACAGCTCCATTCTTAAGTCAATGGCTTGTGGCCATAAACGGTGGTGACAAAATAGAGGTTTCCTTTTTTAATTTTTTTTGCCTCTTAAGAGGCATGCTTATGGATAGTTTACGTATAATATCAGGGCAGACTGAAGGGGGAGACTCACCTCAGGCCAGTGGTCACTGTGGTCACCACACTGTCTACTCTGCTCAACGCTCTGATCTTTAGTCATTCCTCTGTTCATTTTGGGACCACGGCGGAGTGCTGGCCTCTTGGAACCTGCATTCAAAGACGTGTATGTGCCATTTCGATACTGGGCCACGGTCTGCCCAAACACAACAAAAAGCGAGAGAACTGAGAAATTCAGTCACCTTCATTTTCTGAGGAAAATAATGATGCTTTTTTTCTCATTCTTTTTTTTTTTCTTTTTTGGAAGCCCCTTACACACAATGCAGTGGAATAGAAACTGCAGGTTTGATTGCCAGTGGACTGCATGCCTTTAGAATGCAAATTAAACATTGAGCTCCCTCTAGTGACAACAATATGGATACATTTAAAAGCAGTATTGCTTGTGTATATTTTGCATTCAATTATTTTAAAGTTTTAAATTTTACTGTCATTTTGTTTTACACAATAGAAAGTTCTATGGAGCCAGAAATCTTGAGTTCCAGGTCAGCCAGGACTACGTACAAAGACGGTGTACTTTTTTTTTCTTCTGTTTTAAATTTCTAGCTTAATAGCATTGGGATTGTAAAAGGGTACTTATTATTTATTGATTTAAGCTCTTAAAATCTATTAAGAGTTGTTTTGTACCCTAACGGGATCTACTCTGGAGAGTGTTTCATGTGCATTTAAGAATGCATATTCTGCTGTTGATGGGTAGGACATTCTGTATATATCTGTTGGGTCATTGTTTTAAAGTATAGTTTTAGTCTGATATTACTCTTTAGTTTTTCTATCTGGATGATCTATCCAGTGTCTCCTATTAGTATATTATATGCCTCCTTTCTGATATTTTAGTGTTTATATTGTATGCTTAGTTGCACTGATGTTGAGTACATATATATTTATAGCATTATCCCTCATGACAGACTCCTTTATCATTATGTAATGACTTTCTTTATCTCATTTTTACAGTTTTTATTTACATATATCAAACTTTGATTTGCAGATTACCTGCAATGTATAATAGGTACCTTCATTTTCTTCCTTCCTTCCAGCTCTCCTCCCTATGGTATCTTTTTAAATGGTATCTCCTCAATGTCTCAGTTACTTTTCTGATCACCGTGGTGAACACCTGACAGGGGCAACGGGAGAGAAGCAACATGGATCCTGGCTCACAGTTTTGGAGGCTCTCAGTGCATCATAGAGTGGAAGGTGCAGTGGAGCATGTTGGAGATTTCTCTTATGGAGCAGACCAAGAAGCAGACAGAACAACCTGCGCCAGAAGTGGATATAACCTCCAAAGCCTTTCCCCCAGGCACCTGTTTTCACCAGGCAGGCTCTGCCTTCTGAAGGGTTCTTCAAAATAAGTTACAGATGCTGGGAACATGAGCGTGTAGGAGATATTTCTCATTCAAACTATACCATTCTGCCACAGGCCCCCATGAGCACAGTGTTGTCTCATGCAAAGTACATTCCTTGCATCTTCTAGGGTTCCTCTAGTCTTAACAGTCTCAACTTGATTCAAAAGTCTAAAGTTCAAGGTCTCTACTCAGACTCAAGGATCTCTTAGCTGTCTTTCTTGTGTGTGTGTGTGTGTGTGTGTGTGTGTGTGTGTGTGTAGTTTAGTATATAAAGGCACAGAATAAGCACAGGGGAGGAGTAGGGACTTAGTAAGGAATGATTTGAAGAAAGTAAGCCCAAGGCCCAGCAGGTGGCATGTTAAGTTCTATAGGTCCATGTCCAGCATTTAGGATACTGGTGGCATGACTGAGCTCCAGTGGGCGTTCTTAGCTTTGCCTCTGTGGCTCTCCTTGGGGGCCACAGCTAATCTTAGCAGACAGTCCACATTCCTGACATCTGCAACACCTCTGTATCCATCGACACATATGTTTCATTTTCACAGCATCACAAATGGCTTACTCAGGAGTTCCATAGAGGGAATCTGATCTCGTTACACATGATTTGGCCTTACAGGCTTTTTTTTTTTTTTTAATGCAACTTTAACGCAAACTCCCATGACCCCATAACCCTTCTATCATCATGCCTTCATAACCATCACCATGAGCCTAACACCTCAAGATGTTGTGTCTTCTTTGAGTACAGCTATAGAAGCCTCTGATTGTCTGTGTGGCTGAACTTGGTAAAACACTTTCCTATGTGGACTTGTTTGAACAGGACTGTTTCTCTTCAAGCACTCTTGTTTCAAACTAAGTCTTCAAATGTGTTTGTACTTTTGTACGTGGAGCCTTTAATGTACGGGTTCTGACCTAAGGGCACCATTGTAGTCTCGGGAAAAAGAGTGTGGTTTCTGTGCAAAGATCTCTAACAGCTGCTGCTGCTCTCCCATAGCACTTGCTTTGTTCACAACATAACTATGAGCTCATTCTCACCAAACTGTACGTTCTCCAAGTCCTCTCTGTTTTTTGCTCCTGGCAGCTTTCACTGTGAAACTGGCTAAAAACAGCAGAAAATAGCCACACCACAGCCTGATGCTCTGCTGCCTGGAATTTCCTTTCCCAGCAGAATTAGCTCAATATTTTTGAAAATTTTAACCTCACTTGAATTTTCAGGACACAGACAGAATACCTCTGTCTGTCTATCTATCTATCTATCTATCTATCTATCTATCTATCTATCTAT
This sequence comes from Peromyscus nudipes, assembly GCA_902168325.1. Lineage (NCBI taxonomy): Eukaryota > Metazoa > Chordata > Mammalia > Rodentia > Cricetidae > Peromyscus > Peromyscus nudipes. The sequence continues at coordinate 9,106 of CABHPH010126811.1, forward strand.
CTATCTATCTATCTATCTTCTATTTAGTCAGTTTTATTTGCCGGTATGTAACACAAATGGCCATTAGTTATGTTCCCAAAGGCTCCTTCTTCTCATCTGAGACCTCACAAGTGCGGTCTTCACTCTTCATATTGCCATCAGCATTCTGGCCTCCCAAACTCCCATTGGAATTGCTTATGAAGCCCTGGTTAGAGTCTGCTAGTGTTTTTCTAGCCCACATGTCCATGGTCCTACCACAGCCAGGGTCTGTGTTGACGTCTGTGGCCTATAGTGCCACCAAAGGCCATACTGCCCCTGGGACCACACCAATCTGAGTGGCCTGCACTGCCACACATTGCTATGGTGTCATCTGGGCCCTGGCTGCTGCTGTGGGCCATGTCTGGGTCTGTGGTCCTACAGCAGCCAGGGTCTGAGTTCATGTCCTGGCTCCTGAAATCACCAAGGGCTGCACGGATGCCTGAGGTTTGATCAGCCACATGAGACCGTATTGGTGTCCAAGGGCCATCTTGCCACTGTGGCCATACTGATCTAGGTGACCTGCACTGCCACCTGAGGCCATTGTGACTGAAAAGTTTCTGCACCCCATAAGCCTTTCCACCTATGCAGCAATCCAAATCAGACCAAACAAAACTGAATTAGAAAAAGCCTCAGTTTAGTGGGTAAAGCAGTCCCGGATGATCCTCCCCGCCCCCCCCCCCCCCCCCCCAGAGGAGACAGGGAAGAGAGACCAAAAAAACCACTTGTCTGTTTCCTGGGGTGCAGCTCAAATACACTGTGGGAGTGGTCTTGAGCATCTGGGGGGGCAGCTGTGTTTGGCAGGACTTTCTGAGGGGCAGGATCTGGGCAGAGAGGTGGGGCTTCCACCAAAACAGTGACCATCCAGGCCGGAGCTGCTACCGAAGGCCATGTCTGGGTCCATGGTCCTGCTGCAGCTGGAGTCTGTGATGCTGTCTGCAGCCTGTGTTACCACAGTGGGCCATAGGAACCATTGTTGAAATGGGAGGACTGTGCTGAGCTGGCCCTGCCCTGTACGGGCCCTGGGAGAGCTGGCCCTGCCCCTCGAAGGATGTTGTAGCGGGAGAGCTGACTCTGTCACTCATATGAGAGCTACCCCTCCTCACTTGGGAGAGATGGCCCCACCCCTCACCATGTGTGTGGGAGAGCTGGCTCCAACAGCATGGGCCTAGAAGAGCTGGCTCTGTCCCTCGCCTGAGGGGAGTGGCCCCAGTGGCCCTGACTGACCAGCTCAGCTGCCACTTAGACCCATATCTTGGGCCTTGGCTTGGCCCACCCTAACATCTACCCCATCTATGACCTACTGGAGCACGTGAAGGGACTGGTCCTGCTGAATGATAGACACGGGATCTCCATGACTTGGGGCAACAGCAGGATATCCGAGAGGAGTTTCAGTGAGGGTACAATGATGATGGAGTGCCAGAGGCCAGAGGCCTTGAACCTGACCAGTGGCTCATTGAAATGAACATTTTGCAGGTGGGGTAGATCGGACAAAGGGATACACTGTGTGACGCACTGCAGCTCCCAATGCCACTAGGATGAATGAAGAGGGGTTGGAAAGACGGAGGAGCGAGGTGGGTTTTTTTGTTTGTTTTGTCTTATTTTTAAATAATTTTGGAGGGATTCTTTTGGGGGCATGCTGCAGGGATGAGGGGTGGATACGGAGGGACTGGGAGGTGAGCAGGATTGGGGTGCATGATGTGACATTCCCAAAGAATCAATAAAGAATTATGTTATAAAAAAAACCAAACCAAACCATAAATGACTATTTAAATTTGTACACTCTGTGGGACTTGTTTACACTTGACATTACGGAGCCTTCTCAACAGCCCCACGCTATGTCAATCATTTTCACTGCTGTAGCTAAGGTCCAGAATGCCTGTGCAATTTGTCCAGGGTACCCAGATGGCAAAAGACAGAGCTGGGAATTTAATCCCCTGGAGCTGCACGTCAACCCCTTTTCCCTTAACCCCTTGTGGGACTTGAGCGATTTCCTTGAGCAACGTCTCACTGAATGTTTTCAGCCTGCTGTACTTGTAGTGGGTCCTGTGGGTAGCCTGGTGTGCAAGCGTGACTATAAAGATGAAAGCCCTCAGACAGCTCCGAAGCAGTGTGATACCTGCTGGTAGAGGTCATAATAGGAGCTTAGAGACGGGCAGCTAAGAAAATCTCTGGGAAAAAGTCCATAACGTCTCTGAACTCTGAAAATTATCTAGGGATCCAGCCAAGTGCAGAGGACACAATGACCCTCCCAGCCAGAGGACGCTGGATGTATGTCACAAACCCGAGTTCCTCAGCATTTGCCCACACTGTAGTCTTGTCAGAATTTGACAATATTAAGTAACCAAGTGAAACTCCCACATCATTCCTAAGTGTGTTAAGGAGGCCACCTGCTTTGTCTCATAGATGCTTTCATTTTTAATTTTTAAAAATATTTTTAGATTCATTTATCTTATTTTGATATGTTTGAGTGTTTTGCCTGCATACATATATGTGTACCTTGTGCATGCCCATGGATGGTTGTGAGTCACCAAGTGAGTGCTGGAAACTGAACCCAGGTCTTCAGCAAGAACAGCAAATGTTCTTAACCATTGGGCTATCTCACCAGCACCTCATATCATAGATCCTCTTAAAGACAGACTTTGTGGCCGGACAGTGGTGGCACATGCCTTTAATCCCAGCACTCGGGAGGCAGAGGCAGGCAGATCTCTGTGAGTTCAAGGACAGCCTGGTCTACAGAGTGAGTTCCAGGAAAGTCGCAAAGCTACACAGAGAAACCCTGTCTCGAAAAACAAAACAAACAAACAAACAAAAAGACAGACTTTGTGTTCATTGTGATTGTTTAGTTAACATTCAGTAAATATTGAGAATCCATTATTTAGTTAGTACTGTTCTAGGCAATGGGGAAAGGTTGTTTCTTAAGAAGTTTACAATTAAAAGGGGAAAGACAGTTAAATACAAAAATTTGTACACTTGGCGTTGCAAATTCCTGTAGCTTATTTTTCTACCAGTCAATCACTGGTAGGATGTAATTCTTGTTGTCATGTAATGCTATGAAATAACTTATTAACTGGCTGCTCACATCATGTGTGTCATGCAACTGGCCTTGCCAGGTCTACCAGCCTAATGACTGCTCAGAAAAGGAAGTGACGTAACTGAGGCATGACTTGTGCTTCGTGGGTTCACTCTGACTTGGAGTGACTACTACTTCCCCTTTGTGAAAGACCATTTTTCTTATTTTAAATGTTGGACCCCACCCTGTCTCCTGCCCGTTCTAGGGATTGAGCCCAGAGCCTAAGTGCTAGGCAAGCAAGTGTTCCATAACTGAGCTAACCCAGGCCCTAAATGTAAATGATCTTAGAAGTCTCTGTTAATGTTCAGTACCCATCTTTAGTCCATGTTTGTAGGTTCAGATACCAGATCTATTTGTCTTAGCACTTTCGTTGGTGACCTACGTTGTATTTCCTCAGTGTTTAGTTCTACTCTGTGGTGCTTTTCATTTTGCCTTCCTGGTTGGTGGATTGTAGAGGGCTCACCTTACAGGTAGCAGTGGAGAAATCACAATTGTTAACACACAGGCTTTACTGTTCAAACGAAGGGATGTGTTTACCTGTTTCCATCCATAAATCTGGATGGATGTGTTAATACCTGGGAATCTTGGCTGTTTATTCTGCAAAGCCAGCCTTCATCGAATCCCCCAGAATTCTGAGCATTGTGTCTCAGTCAATAGAACCCATCTTTATGCTTATTACAAATCCTAAGCCCAGATTCCTGAGCTCTGTTTATCAGTCAATAGAACTAACTCATTTTATTATGGTAAAGGTCACAGATGTTTTGCTAAAGAATCATACTTTGTGAAAGAGTTTTGATGTAGCCAGGTCTAAAGCTTTGTTGAGATAATTGTCACGTGGGAATTGTTTTCAAAAGTTTTACTGTGTTTAAATGGGCAAGAAAAATAAACCAGGGCTGGAGAGATGGCTCAGTGGCTAAGAGCACTGGCTGCTCTTCTAGAGGACCTGGGTTCAATTCCCAGAACCCACATGGGAGCTCACCACTGTCTGTACCTCTAGTTCCAGGGGGTTAGACACCCTCACACAGATATACATACAGACAAAAACCAATGTACATAGAAAAATAAATAAGTTATTAGAGAAAAGAAGAGAAAAGAAAAGAAAAAGAAACCACTTGGTCAGACTCGAGAAGTTTTTGACCCAGCACTGGCTAAGTCGTTTTACCTCATGTGGATAGTTTCCCTGCCTGGCTTGATGCATCCAGGGCCCCCACAGTGGACAGTATTGATTGGTCGTATTTGTAGATAAGATACTAATTTGAATAGTATTGGTGCATATACTGACTCAGCCAACGTTAGAGGGAAGCCACCCTTCCTGATGTACAGAGGCAATTATTAGTGAGCTCTACCGGGGCTCTCGGGAACCACCCAGAGAATGGTTCCTAGAAGATAAAATGACTTCTTTGTTCTTCAGTGAGAACACTCAGTGACCATCTCTCTCACACTTTTTACATTCTTTGCTATCTTTCGTAGGTAACTGAGAGCTGTTTGTGCCCGAGATGGATAAATACTTCCACTGCTCTTTACTTGAATAATGAAAATCACTGAACGGCCTTGTCTTTTCCCCAGCTATCAAGAGTTTCTTCTTAAACATATGCATTTTATCTTTTGAGTGTCAGAACTTTCCATTAGAGATCTTTTCTTGATAGAAAAGAACATTTTAGATGAAATAAAGAATACAATTGAGAGGAACGTTTTCCAACTCAGTTTTTTTTTTTCTTTCTTGTTTTGACAATGTATTACTGTCGCTAACAATAGGGGATTCCTTTTATCTACTGTCTCTAACCTTGCAGGCTTTTCAGATGTCAAAGACCGTTGAAAGCTTGGCCCTCCTTGTATTCTTCATTAAGGTCTGTCCAAGAGTCTCAGTTTATTTTTGACTTTACACCCTCTCCCTCTAGTTTTTGTGCATGTCCTTTGAAAGTCAAAGGTTTTGAAATTACTTCCTGAGAAATGTTGACAGCTCAGGCGCATTAACATGGATGGAGGAACTAATCGTCAGACAGTGAGCAGTGACGAGCTACGTCCAATCTGATAGCAAATTCCAAATAATTTGTTGGTGAGACATCTCACAATCCTAGCTCCTACTGCTGAGGAGGAGTCACCGCTGACTGTGCTGGAACTTCTCCTCTGAGAGGACACACCCCAGTCTAGACTAACAACTTCCCTTGCTCCTATCATGGACGCCATGTTTCACTGACTGCAAAGTTCTTTCAGATAAGCTCCTACACTTTCTTCTCATGGACACAACAATTTTTTTAAAGAAGGAGGGAGCTGGCAGGTCTGGAAAAGAGATGACATTTTCAGGCACAGAGGGAGGAGCTGGGAGATGGGGACTGATGAGACTTTGTGTGGGAACATGCAGCAAGTATTCTTTTATTATTGCATTTACACGAAATGTCCAAGACACATCAATCCATAGAGACAGACAGCATAAAGGCGGTTGCCAGGGATAGAGGCCTGTTGCTTAATGAGTGTTAGCTTTCCTTCAGGCTGAGAAAAATGTTTGGGAGCTGGAGATGACTGTTACACAGTACTGTGAATGTGCTGATAGTGACTTGATTGTTACCCAACACTGTGAACACACCTACGGCAACTTGCTTGTTGACTTCAAGATGGTTACTTACTGTGTCACGTGGATTTCACCTTAACAAAGAAAACAGAGCTCAGTGGTTAAGAGTTCTCTTACAGAGGGCTAGAATTTAATTTCTGGCACCCACATTGGGTGGCTTACAAGCACCTGTAACTCCAGCCCCAGGGAACCTTACATTCTCTGTGGTCTCCATGGGCATTCTGACACACACACACACACACACACACACACACACACACACACACACACACACGGAGAGAGAAGAAAATAATCCTTTCAAAAAAGAAAACAGTATATAGAACAGCAGTTTATACTTTTCTAGAACGTTTACATATACTTTTAGTTAGATTAGCTTCACAGGCAGCTTGAGAAATCTTCAGGATGAAAAAGACTTCCAAAATCACACAGCACTGAGACAGAATGCATATAAATCCCCAAATCTTTGCCTGCTGTTGATAGAGGTCTATGTCCTACAACCAGTTAATTTGATGTGAAACAGCATCAAGAAGGCTTCTCTGTAAGCAAGATTAAATACATATAGACTATAAATAGTTTACAATTTTGGTTTTGGTACATTTCTGTTTGGTAAATTTAATGGTTCCATTAACATGAAAAACTGAACAATATTTGCTTTTTGTGCTTAACTACAGTGCTCACATTTTGTGTTTATCTGTACTTTTAACTTTTAAAAACTGTTCTTCAAAAATTTTCAATAATAGCTGAGTGGTGGTAGTGTATGCCTTTAATCCCAGAACTCTGGAGGCAGAGGCAGGCAGAGTTCAAAGCCAGCCTGGTCTACAGAGTGAATTCCAGGACAGCCAGGGTTACACAGAGAAAATAAACAAAAAATTTTGATAATAAAAGGACACTACTTAAGTAAAGAATGAATTTTTAATGTTTTCTGTGGTTCTGTATTTAACCCTTTTTATTTACAATCTCAGGCATAATCCTCACTCTCAAATTTCGTTGAAAGTATCCAGGTATATTAGTTACTTTTCTCAATTCTATGTCAAAAATACCTGGTAGAAGGGGTCTTGAATCAGACCAGTGATTCTTCAAGATGAACGCCTGCATGTAAGAATGTCTGGATAAAGGAGTTTACTGAGTGATTCACTGTGTCACACTGCAGCTTCCATTACGAGATTTTCCTCTTCCTCTTTTTTTCTCTTAAATTTTGTTTTATTTTCAGTGTGGGAGGGATGGGTGGGGTTGGGGGGCATGGTGTGACACACAAAAAGAATAAATAAAAAGAAAGTTAAAAATAATACCTGCTAGAAACAGCTTCTGAGGGAAGTTTACTTTAACTTACGGTTTTCACTCTGTTAACCAAAGCTCTCATCTTAAGGGACTGAGAGTTTACTCTGGAGTCATTATGAGTGATCACAGTCCAGGAACACAGATTTAGGTTACCCCAAATTCCATGTTCCAAAGTGGAGCAATTTCATGGGGCTTTTATAGTTTTACAGAACAAAGGAAGTCATAAATCAAAGCAAGTTTAAAATACATTAGTGGGTACACCAGAGAGGTAGATACATCGAGATGGGGGAAGCTTTTTTATTCTATCTGATGACATTCTTGGCTCTTAGATTGGTGGACAGTAGTGTTCTGCTAAGTTAATAACTTCTAAGAGATTTTCAGTTATTATCATAAGGTATTAGTTCATATGCAGAGAGGGGGGCAATGAATGGCTGTTCCAGAATGCTAAAATTAGCCCAAGATAATTAGGCTATGAGCCTACAAAATTCTACTCTCTCCACAGTAGTGAAATTCCAGTAGACCCATCAGTCTGTAGACACAGATTCTTCTCAGGAGTTTTTGTTCACAACTAGACATGCTTCTTTCCAGGAATTTTTGTTCATATTCCATCGTGTCAGGAAAATTATGGCAGGAAGTAAGTGTGGTCAAGATTCCTCCTTTGGCATAGACTAAGAAGCAGACAGCAGACCACAGCCTGAAGAGAGTATGACCTTCAAAGGCTTATTCCTAGCAACCTACTTGGAGCCAGGCCTGTTTTATATACTCCCAAATCACACCACAAGCTACAAACCAAGTATTTGAACACATGAACCTCTGGAGAACACCTCACATTTAAACTATAGCACAGTGTAATGACTTTCTTTTGGTTTCCAAGTGAGGCTTTGGGCAATCGTTCCACTTTCAATAAGGAGTTCACTTCAGGCCATGTCAACTCCAAAGCATTTCAGCTAACTGCATGTGGTCTTGGAGAAAAGAGGAGCAGGGTAAGGATTCCAGGACAAGCTACCACATTTCCTCCATCACTGATGTTCCTCAACGTCATCCGTCATCTCTCCTCTTGGGTTTCACATCATAGAGAAGATTTTTCTATATCTTTCTGAGCTAGACAACCCAAGTTGATGTTTTCATATGTGGTCCTGAACAGGCAGGCATGTTTAATTTTCTTCTAAAGAATATGTTTGGATTTATGAATTATGGTTAAATTTAATACTCTTTAATCCAGCGTTTTTCAACTTGTGGTTCATGACCTCTTCGGGGTCAAATGACCCTTTTACAGGGGCCACATATCCAATATTCTGCATATCAGATATTTACAATTCATAACAGTAACAAAATTACAGTTATGAAGTAGCAACAAAAGTAATTTTATGGTTGGGGGTCACCACAGCATGAGGAACTCTATTAAAGGGTCACAGCATTAGGAAGGTTGAGAACCTCTGCAGTTTAATCTATAAGGACAGAAATTTTAGGAAAGTCTGGACAGCAAGAAAGGCCTGCCAAGGTCACATCATTGGATACAGCTGGATCTGTGAAGACCCAACTCTAGTGTTTGTTTCTGTGAACTGTAATGCCATAGATATGGAACCTGGTTTAAGAATAGCCTCTATGACAAATACTTAGGTTACTTAGAAATGTAATGAAACATGACAAAGCTCATGTAATTTCATCCTATTGAAATGTTGAAGTTCCTCATCTTAAGGGATCTGCTGGATGATTCACAATGATTGTTTATTATAGAGTTTTCAAAGAAAGATGTTGGGGATTTTCATAGAAAGTTCTCTTTTTCTGTAAATCTTTTATTTCCTAATCTTTTTCTTTCTGATCATACACGTATGTGAGTTCTCAGCTATCAGTGAAAGATCGGTCCTGTGTCAAGGAACAAGTTGGTGCCCTCTGAGACACTCCTCAAAATGGACTTCTACATACTTGCTCACATGTGCATATGTGTTCTTTTTCTGTGTAACACACACATACTAAACAACAATAAACTAGGTCTGAATTGGATACGATGGCATCTCCATCCCAGCACTTGGTCGACGGAAGCAGGAGGTTCAATTGTTTTAGGTCAGTCTGCACTACAGAGAGACTTTGTCTCAAAAATCAAAACCAGGCAGGGCCATGTAGGAGGCCCAGCAGGTAAAGTTGCTTGAAGGCAAGTTCAAGGACCTGAGGTGGAGGGCAAAGGAGAGAACTGACTCTGAAAAGTTGTCCTGTGACCTCCACACTGTGCTGTGGGATGCACGTAACCAACCCACCTAAACCTAAATGAAAAAAAAAAAAAAGCAAAACCAGCCGAACAAACAAAATACAGAAATACAAGACCCGAACAACAAGGAAAAACTACAACAAAACCCAAACTGAAAAACAAAACAGAAATAAAATCAGCACCACCAGGCCTTGAGAGTCAATTAAGTTTTAGACACATTGTCCTGGTATTCATATCTGGAATAAGTCAGCTAAGATGGTAGTAACCAGATGTGTAGGGAACCATGAATGAGCAATAATATGACTATGATATAACTTACTATATAACCATTTCTGGTAAAATGCCACTTTTATGTGATTCTGTATAAATATGTCCTTGAGACCACAGGTGAGGGTCTTGGCTTGAAGTGAGTAAAGTGTGTCAAATCTACCTGTAGGTCCTTGCATCTTCACTAATTCCCTGACCTCTCCAATCCCTCTTTCCACTGGCTTTGGAACTCAGAGTAGTAATGGCGGAGGACTTCCAGACATGTGATTGATAGGCCCAGCTGAATTAACTAGAAATTTGGATCTTGACCCAGAACCTGAGGTAGAACTTTAATTCTGTACTTTCTTACTTTATTTTTCTAAAGATATAGATAGGTAGGTAGGTAGGTAGGTAGATAGATAGATAGATAGATAGATAGATAGATAGATAGATAGATAG
>CABHPH010126811.1:18961-31091 GCA_902168325.1 Peromyscus nudipes
TAGATAGATAGATAGATAGATAGATAGATAGATAGATAGATAGATAGAGTGTTCTGCCTGCATGTATGCCTGCACGCCAGAAGAGGGCACCAGATCTCATTACAGATGGTTGTGAGCCACCACGTGGTTGCTGAGACTTGAACTCAGGTCCTCTGAAAGAACAGCCAGTGCTCCTAACCTCTGAGCCACGTCTCCAGCAATGATTCTCTTCTTTTGAACAGGAAGAAGTAGTTTTGTCTTTAATGGGCCTCCGAGTAGCCCAGACACCTTTTCATATGGTAATTTAAGGAGAAGCAATGCTGATGTTCGCCTGTCTAGTGCTACTTGGGAAACCCAAGGTGGAGCATAAGCTCTCAACTTCCAAGGCTACTGTGACCCTGATGTTTGGTGGCTAGAGCACTGTCATACCGAAAGGAAAGGGGAAGTTCTGATTTGTGCTGGAAGCATTGCTAAACACTTTGAGATGTGTGTGTGCACACGCTCCGGAGGGAAGTGAAAGGGGAAATCCTTTCATTTTACATTCTAGGCGTTTGCTCCATTTGCATGGTTGACATTCTCTGACCTGTGGTACAATAGGAAAAAAAGAGATGGCTTTTGGATTTATTATTAGAAAAAGCCTTTGTAAATGTAAAGGCCTTTAAGGCAAGCATACTCCCAAGAAATAAGGGAACTGGGGGCTGAGACATCTTTAAGCAGCTGGTTGTGTCAGTGTGGAGAGGGGATATCATCAAGCAAAGGGCACCAGCAGTAAACCACTGGAAGAAGACAAAGGGGAACAAAATGAGTGATTACAATCATCAGGTGGCTGGCTCTTTGGATTTTGTTCCTTACACATTAGTTTATTTTCCCACTCAGTAGAAGGCGCTTACAACTTCTGTTATAACCAACTTGCTCTACATTACTGCATAGCCACATCTTGCATGCCAGGGATAAAAAGCAGTGGTGTGGACTTATATATTTAATTTTGCTCATGTAGTGATAGAGTCTGAGCTGATTGTGACATATAAGATAACCTTAAACAGATGAAATTAGGCGGTGGGAAAACATGACTCACACGTCCAGAGGAAACCCCTAAGCCTGAAATCTTTCACTTGATCTGCACTTGACCATGAAAAGTGTTGAGTGACTATGAAACTAAAATTTTTATCCATGCCTTACACATAAGGGGCATATTCACTCCCATCCCCGGTTATCTGCCTAGAAAGAGATTGGGATGAGTAATAGCATTTCTCCCTCCAGTTTAGCACCAGTCATAAACGAAAACCTCTCCCCATAAAGTGTAAATATCTCAGTATAAAGAGGCAGCGGGAATGGCCGCTGGCAGCACAGCGTTCACTGGCTGCTGTGGCAGTCATGATGCAGGAACAGATAGGTGAGGTCATATTTGTAGCCGAGGTGAGTGAGAAAAGCCACAAAACTCCACCTCACAAGGAGGAAGGCTTCCAGTAAGCTTGGCAGTGGGTTCAGTGACAAATCCGAGAGCCGGGAGCACCAAGCCATCTCAGTCCTTCCAAATTGTATGCATTTAGAATAGATGAATTGAAATGAAACTACCTGAGTGTTCGAGTGGAGCGCACAGGTTCTGGAACCACAGGTGTCAGAGAGAATTACAGATTTATTATTACATTTCACTGCCTCGTTTCATCTGTTCTCTTCATAAACTGTCATTCAGTCATTTTGCCTTATTCCCTGTTTTTATGATGTTTTCTGCATTCATATTTTATATATAGTTCAACCTCTTATATAAGTTTCCAAACGAAACTTTGCCTTTTCTTGTCCACAGTTTTGCTCTCCGGTGTTCTAGATGCCGTGGTCCCAGAGTGATATAAACTTATTACATAGAAAATTCAAAAGATAAAGGATTTCCATGTGTTAAATTGTCTACTTTTCTGAGCAAAGTGATAAAACCCAAAGACTTTCTATCCTGTCCTGCCTGGGACGTGACTCTTCCCTCTGCCAGCATACTCATGGTGTGTATCCATCCACCACTACTCAGTAGATATCTTGTTTATCAGATTAACTGCTGTGGTACTGTACTTCTTATGTTCAAAGAACCCTTATTTTACTTAACACTTGCCCCAAAGTGTAGGTGAGTGATTCCAGACATTCAGCTATCCCCAAAGGAGTCATAAAGGGTTTCTTTTATTGATTTTTTTTGGTATTTAATTTCTAAAATACATTTATTTGTTATGTGTTGGGTGTTTTCTCTGCATGTATGTCTGTGTACCTTGTGGATATATGATGCTCAAAGAGGCCAGAAGAGGGAATTGGACCCCCTGGAACTAGAGTTACAGATGATCGTGAGCCACTAGTGGGTGCTGGGAATCAAAGCCAGCTCTTCTGGAAGAGCAGCCAGTGCTCTGACTTGCTGAGTCATCTCTCCAACCCCAAAGTGCTTCTTTTAAGTGAAAAGGTGAAAGTGGAAGCTTGCAGCTTAACAAAGAAATAAATTGTATGCTGAGATTGACAAGATCCACTTTTAAGATTATGAAGGAAAAACATATTGTTGGAATTGCTGTTAATCTTATACTTTGAATGTTTATATATTGCATCTTACATTCAAAGAAAAACATGTATAGATAGATATTATCTGCAATTTTGGGCACCCACTATGTGTCTTTGAACACATACATCATAAGCAGGGGAGACTATTGTACTATAAATATTATTTTATGTTATTTTAATCCAAATAACAAATATTCTCTGGGTTTTATATATATTATTTGCTATTTTTGTTGTTACAAATAATGGCATAGATAACATTCTTACACTTAATCTTTTCATTTCTGTTATTTTATTGATTGATTGATTGATTGATTTTTCAATACAGAGTTTCTCTGTGTGGCCCTGGCTGGTCTGGAGTTTGCTCTGTAGCCCAGGCTGACCTCAAACTCACAGAGATCCGCTTGCCTCTGCCTCCCGAGTGCTGGGATTAAAGACATGCACCACCACTGCCTGACTATTTTTTTTATTTTTTATTTTTTTTTTGACACAGGGTCTGACTTTTTACCCTTGACTGGACTGGGTCTTGCTGGCTGTGGATTCACACAGAGATCTGTCTGGCTCAGGTTCTGGGATGCTGAGATTAAAGGCATGTGCTACTCTGCCTGGCAAACATTTTAATTATAAATTCCTATGTATGAAAATGAGGGATAAAATAACTTTTAAAAAAGTTATCTTTGCTCCTTACAGGTATTCCTTTTCTTTAACAACAAAAATATCATATCTATAACACATAAAGATACATGTATTATGTTTTTTTAATCTGTAGCCTGAGAAACATGAAATCTTTGGGAAAAGGGGTGTTGTTTTTTTAGAATTGTTTCCTGTTGTTTAGCGGGTGATGGTATCTCTGTGGAGTCCTGCAAGAAAGCTCAGATAGTTAGGTCTCGGTACCAAGCCTACGGGTACTAGCAATGTATGTGGTGGGCCTTTCCATCTTTGGTTATTCGTCTCTGAAAATGCCTTATAGGCACACCCAGGAACGTGCTTCAGTGAGCCCCTCGGCACTTCCCAGTCCAATCAAGTTGACCATCAAGATCAGTTAGTTACCATAACACACACGCTGAAAAATTCCTCAACTGTGTGAGGCATTTTCAGGTAGCATGTATCTTGCTTACACTGACAAGCCTTGGTTTGGGGGCTCTGTTTTCCCTTAAATACGTGAATCATACAATCAACAACTTAATACAGAAGCAGTAGCAGAAGGTATAACAGTTTATGAGCTGAAAGATGCTTTCTTCAATAACATGCCTCATCAATACCAAGCCCCACTGAAACAAACACAAATATGTTACAGTGTTACACAAACGAAATTCTAAATTTGTTTACATACAAGTCTAGGCTTATATAAACAGTCATAAAGTACATAGCCATGTTTACTGCATTAGAAAAAGAGAATGTTATAGTGTAGTTCTTCGTGGATTCCTGCTGCATAAGTAAGATATTCTCAATCAATTTAGCCTTCCACTTTCCTGCTCTGTGCTTGCCCTGACCCAGAGAAACCTTTAGACTGCTCCTGTATGTCATGATCCCAGACATTCCCTGCTCATTCACTCTCACAGTCATCATTTATTCATTTATCCAATCAATACTGGCAAATCTTTTAGATACTGAGACACTGAAGTGTCTAGTTTGTTCCCATTGAATTTCTTTTTTTATTTTTATTTTTTATTTTTTTTCCCCATTGAATTTCATTGAGAAGGAAGAGCACTCAAAGCAAACAAATAGACATCTTAATGTTGGTTTAAAAATACTGGGGCCGGAGAGATGGCTCAGAGGTTAAGAGCACTGGCTGCTCTTCCAGAGGACCCCAGTTCAATTCTCAGTACCTACATGGCAGCTCACAACTGTCTGTTGGACTCTAGTTCCAGGGGACCTGACACCCTCACACCAATGAACATACAATAAAATTAAATAAATTATTAAAAAATACTATGAGACAGTAAAACAGGAAGATAGGATGCACATAGTGTTGTGGGTGGGAGCTGGGCTGCTTTCATAATGAAGGGTTCCTCGGAGCATTTGATGAAGGCCTGACTGCTAAGGAATGAGCACTCCTGGAAAATGTCTAGTGTGAAGCACAGGGGTTGGTGTTATTTGTTTGTTTGTTTGTTTTTCTTCCCCCATGAAATGGAGAAACTGCCAGACTAAGCATATTGAGCATTCTGGGTGGTGCTAAGAGCCCACAACTATTACCATCTTTTGAAAAAGGAGAGCACATTTGGAGGTCCTTAAATAGAGCATGAAATGATGTGATTCAGTTTTAAGTAGACCAGGCTGCTGTATATCTTGTTCAAAGTCTTGTCTCCTTCTCATTGCCAACAGCTAAGTACAGCTATCCGTTTCATTTCCAATGCTGTTTCCTACATGTTGTCTCTGAACTATCTTTTTGCTCTGTTTCCCTGACCATAGCAAAAATTCCTATTAAATTTAATTCCATTAAAACTCAGTGAAGCCATCATTGTTCTGGAAAGCCTTCCTGATCAGCAGAGCTGAGTGAGTGCCCTCCTCCAGGTACTCTGGACTGTGAATATCGGTTAGGTTCTCTCTTTATATTAGGGTTTTCTAAAAGGCCAGAAGCAAAAGAAAACATATGTGTGTATTGATGTACATATGCGTGTATGAATGTACACACTATGAAGAGGATTTATTGGAATGGCTTACATGATAGGAGGTTCAGGAGCTTGACTAGTCCAAAGCTGATAGTCTGCAGCCTGGAAACAGAGAACTCAGCTGCTGCTCTTTGTAGGCAGCTAGAAACCCCAGCAATCACAGTCTCTGGTGGTGAATGAATGTTGCCTGGCTGAAGAAGGGGTATCTTGTGCTCATGGGTGGTAATAGCAGGGGCAGGGGCACTTGCTCAGGAGGCAGGTAGCCTGCACACGTGCTGGCTTCCGTGTGTTCCTCATGGTCGAACGTTTTTCCATCTGAGCTGTGAGCTCACCTACGTTCAAGGCAGTTGTTGCTCCCAGTCATTGTTTCCCATGTTAATCCTCTCTGGAGAGTCCCCCAAGACACCCCAGTGGTACATCTCACCAGTCCTAGACATCTCCTAATCCAGTCAAGTTGAGAACCAAAACCAGCCATCACACTCTCCTGAAACACAGTTCTTTCCTGCTCTTTCTTAATCTTCAGTGAGTGTGTTAGATGATTATACATGTCTAGCCCCACCTATACTCTGCTTTCAGTGTATATCCTTACTTTCATCCAGCTTTGAATCTGATTCTACAAGGGTAGACAAAACTCCATGAGTTCAAGGCCAGCTTAGCTTAGTCTACATATCAAGTTTCAGGCCAGCCAGGGCTACATTGTGAGTCCCTATCTCAAACAAAACAGAACAAACTCTGACTGAGTGATAAATTCTGAGAGTCTTAAAGACAAGATCCACTGATGTTTAAAAAAAACAAGCTAGATCAATAGAAAGGAAAATATAAAACCCCTCCATTGTTAATGTTTACAAAAATAAGTAATTTCCAATAAAATTTATTATCTTTTTAAAGACTTGTAGAAATAAATCTTCATACATGAAAAACTAGTTAGCACAAACCAAAATCTTTTCAATAATTGCTAATAGCACTTTATGTTTCATGTAGTTGACAGTGATGTTGAAATATAAATACTTGCTGGGCGATGGTGGTGCACATCTTTAATCCCAGCACGGGGGAGGCACAGGCAGGTGGATCTCTGTGAGTTCAAGACGAGCCTGGTCTACAGAGTGAGTTCCAGGACGGGTCCCAAAGCTACACAGAGAAACCCTGCCTTGAAAAAGCTAAAACCAAAAGAAATATACATATTTATAAAATTTCCATCATTTAGACATAGAAATGCAAAAAGGGCCAAACTGACTGAAATAAAGATTAAGATAAGTTTTGTTTTTTATTTTTGTTTTCAGACACATGGGCACCTAAAACAGAATTCAGCCAAACGAAGTGTGCACGGTTTTGTGGTTAGAGGAGCACACTGAATGCCTGAGGATAGAAATGAGCTTCCCTGTAACCATTTCTTAAGACTGTATTTTCAGTCTTAAGACACCAACAGAAAGGAAAAAAATCCAAGAAGAACCAGAAAGTGTACAGCTATGAAAACCAGTATTTAGGCAGCAGAGGAAAGTATTCTTTTCAAGCATATTTCCTAGAGGAAGCAATTCCTAATAGGGCCAAACTGTAATTCACGTTACAAACCTAAGGCTCTTGCAACCTTACTAGGAACTCAGAGGAGCAGTAATGGCTTGCCTCCGGCTTGTCCATCAAAGGGGTGGAGTGTAGAGAATCCAAGGGAGGTGGGTGTTGATTTGGATTCCATGTCCCGCTCATTTCTGACTGTCTCTGGTCTAGACTGCGAGGTCTTGCAAAGCTTTCAGGAGCTTCAAGATGCACTCCTTTTGGGATCATCAGATGGTTCAGTGCAAGGATGCTTGTTGCCAAACCTCACAGTTTGATCCTGGGATCCCACAGGGTGGAAAGAGGGAACCAACTTCTGAAGGTTGTCTACTGATCTCCACATGCATGACATGCATGTGTGCAACCCCCCCCCCATGAAATGTAACTTAAAAAACATGAAAACATATGTAAAAAGGTACACCTTTACTTTAAATCTGTAATTAAATATAAAATGTTCTCAGGTATAGGGATACAAAGCATAAGTGGGACAGGACAGGATAGTTCTAAATCAATAATTGTTTCTGTAAGACACACATCAGATTTTCCTGCGTTGAATAGAAGAACAGAGTCTGATAGAAATTGTCCCTCCTGGCCAATGTTCAAATTGCAGAGGGTGTGCCCTCCTCTCGAGTCCACATGGAAGATCCCAGCAAATGCGTGTGAAGAACATGACTTTCTCTACGCCAGCCAGATACTCTGTAAACATTGTGGCTGTCCTTTCCTCCTCCTTACAGTGGGACTGACATTTGCTTGTATTTGCCACTTCCTTTGGTCACTTACTAGGAGCAAAGGGGAAGGGTGCGGTGAGGACAGACAGAACAACGCGCTGCCACAGAAGACCACAGAAGATGTAATGCAATCAAAAGAAAGAAGAACCAAAAGAATTGAAAAAAATATATAGAAGGAGCTTTCCTGGGAGAGAGGCAGACCTTGGCACTCAGCACTAGTGAGGAGGAACAAGGTGTGGCAGAGAAGCCACAGAAGCTGGAAACAGAGGACTTGAGAGCAGACGTGAGCACAGCCAGTGACAGACATGTGGTCTTAGATAAATCCCCATGAAAGTCCTCTGGATGAGCTGGTCCACTCAGCTGCAAGACAAGGGTGACGATTTTCTCAACAGCAACCACTTTTCACGGGGTATGTTACAGTAAGTTAAGCAGTATGAGCAAAGCTAGTCATTTATTTCAATAAAAAATAGAATGGACTCAAATGATTTGGAGAATGGCTCATCACTACTTAATTCATGATTCTGGAGTAGAAACGGTAGCTTAAAATCCTCTTGCAAGCCAGCCCATCTCCTAATATCGTCTTTTGTCTTTACAAGCTTTCTGCTTGCCCACTGTTACTCAAGCTAATTGTAGAGGGGCTGTGATGCTCAGTCAAGGGACTGGCAGTGGGCAGACCAGGAAAGTGAAGTACGCTGGAGAAGACAGTGTGCGTGAGCATGGCTCTTCACAGCTTGCTTCTCGGTGCTCATCGGCTGACTCTTTGCCCTTTATGTCCATTCTCTCTGCACTTTCCCCCATTAGTGTATGGTTATGGGATTATCCTGACTGACAGCCATGTGAGGCATGTGATGTGATGGAGCTGTTGAATTCTTCTAACACCCCAGTGAAGACAGAATCACTCAATGTGGGTTGCAGTTCATGCAGAACTAGTCAAAGGAAAAAGTGGTAGAAAAATGTCCCCATTTTACCATTTGAAATCCCTGAAATACTTTTTTGGTAAAAACAAGAATAAGAAGTCACCAAGGTGCAAGGCTGCTAATTATTATAATCACTGAGCACAGACACCATTGTTTTCCCCTTGCTCAGCTTTGACAAGGTCAGTACTTGAGTGCACCTAGGTTTCCCCCCCCTCTGGATGCTACGATAATAAGTTCAGTTCACTGGGACAAGATGTGGTCAAGATAATGGGATGTAGGCATTGAACATGGCTAAGGATCTTACTGCCAAGTGTCTGAGAAGTGAGAAGACAAGAAAACAAACAAACAAACAATTTAAAAGTTATTGAGAGAACCGGGAATGGTGGCACGTGCCTTTAATCCCAGCACTTGGGTGGTAGAGGCAGGCGGATCTCTGAGTTTGAGGCCAGCCTGGGCTACAGAATGAGTTCCAGGACAGCCAGGGCTACACATCTTGAAAAACAAACAAAACAATACAAACATTATTGAGAATCTGCAGTTTACTTTAGCACTATCTGAAATGAAATGAAATGTACTCAAGGCTACTTTAGACATTGATAAACTATACATATAAAGGCAATATTGGGCCCATGATAATGATCTTTATGTAGAGAATATATAGAGAAGTATCAATGACAGCCAAGATAGCCAATGACAGCCAAGCATAAATGTAACCAGTACTTACACCATACCATATATGCTGCAAACATTTCTCTAGATTGACTTCCTCTCGAATACCACATACTACATTTATAAAGGAACACCAGGCCACAATGTGTTGACATGTTAGACCTCAAAACTATTTCTTCCTTTTTTCCCCTCTTCATTTTACTGAGAGTTAGAATTTATTTACTTATTTATTTTGAAGGGTAAACCTTCCTTTATTTTAGTTATTATTGTTATTATGTTTGTATGGTGTCTGGGTGGGCACATATGGAGGTCAGAGGACAGCTATTGGGAGTTGATTATTTTCTATGGTGAGATCTGGGAATTGAATTCAGATTACCAGGTTGGTACAGTCTAATTTCATTTCTATTGTATTGACAAAACACCATGACAAAAATCAACTTAGGGAAGGAACAGGTTTGTTTTAGCCTGTAATCCCAGGTTATAGGTCATCATTGTGAGAAAGTCTCATTCTTGTGAGATGTAGATATGCCCACAGGCCATACCAATATTGTCAATCCCTTGTTGAGACTCAGATGTCCGTAGTTAGTGACAAGTTGACATTTAAGTTGACTATCACATGTTTTTACCTGCTGAGACATCTCACCAGGCCTAGAATATCTTGATTATAAAGCTAGGAACTCCGGAACCAAACCTAGGGATATCCAATCTGAAATGTTTCCAAAGGTAGAAGCAAACGTTAAAAAAAGAAAGGAGTGAAATCAGCCCATAATTTTAGAATATTATGTGTGTGATGGCTAAACGTGGTTGTCAATGTCAAATACCTTGGAAGAGGGAACCTCAGTCAAAGAATTGCCTCTCTCAGACTGTCATGAAAGTATGACTGTGGGACATCTTGATTGCTAAATGATGGATGAGGGCCTAGCCCACTGTGGGTGGTGCCACCCCTGGGCAAGTGGTCCTGAGTTGTATAAGAAAAACCATAATCCTGGAAGGAAGCCACAAAGTGGTGCTCCTCTGTGGTCTCTGCATTAGTTCTTGCCTCCAGCTTCCCACCTTGAGCCTTTCCCCTGGCTTTTCTTGTGACGGATTGCAGGATTAGCTGAAGTATTGTACCCTTTCCATTCTAAGATGATTTTGCTTATGGTGTTTATTGCAGGAACAGATAGCAACTAGGATATTGTGCATAGTTAACTCTTTAAAAAACAAAAACAAACCTTTCATTGATACATGCCAGGGGAGCAGGCAGGCTAACTGCAGATCAGTTCACCACTCCCTCCTCTCTTCCAAATCCAATCCCACAGTCTCACCCCCCAGTTCTGTAGCAGACCACCTGCTGTGGCCTCACCTTCTTCTCTGTCCCCATCTCTAGCAGATACGCCTTCTTCTCTAAACTTCCTCTTAACACATCCCTTTGCCTTAGCCCCCAACTCCAGCAGGCACTGCCTGGGAACCTGCCAGGCAAGCCTGCCACAGAAGCAAGTAGACCAGCTAAGCATGTAGGCAGGTTTCAGATCTTCACTCTCCCTCCTGTCCTGCATGTCCAATCCCTCAGTCTCATCCCCAGCTCTATAGCAGACTAACTGCTGCAGCCTCTCCTCACTCTCTGACCCCATTCCTAGGGAACTAAGCAGATCCTGATGGTACACCCTTCTTTCCTCCATTCTGTGGATCCTCTTATTCCCCCTTCTAACCAATCCCCATTCTTAAGTATTAGCTTCCCAAACTTAGACACACATTTTACCCTGAACCCTCAGTGGCCACACATAGCAGAATCCCAGAAGCATTACCTACCAGGCAACATACAGCTACTGCATTCTAATAACCAGAAAGGCCAACAGAAATTAATGAACAAAACACCCACCCAACAAAGACAAGACCAGATATCAACACCTAGAATTACAATCTTCCTACTGATCCATGAGCATGGGAGATCTTTTCTATCTTCTGATATCTTCTTCAATTTCTTCAATGACTTGAAGTTTTTATCATACAAGTCTTTCATTTGCTTGGTTAGAGTTACCCCAGGATATTTTATATAGGCATTTTATATATTATTTGCAGCTATTGTGAAAGGTGCTGTTTCCCTGATTTCTTCCTCAGTCTGTTTGTCTTTTGTATATAGGAGGGCTACTGATTGTTTTGAGTTAGTCTTGCATTCAGCCACTTCGCTGAAAGTGTTTATCAGCTGTAGGAGTCCCCAGTGGAATTTTTAGGGTTGCTTATGTATATTACTATACATATACATACTATACTGCAAATACTTTGACTTCTTACTTTCCAATTTGTATCCCCTTGAACTCCATCAGTTGTCTTATTGCTCTAGATAAAACTTCAAGTACTATATTGAATAGGTATGAAGAGAGTGGACAGCCTTGTCTTGTTCCTGATTTTAGTCAAATTGCTTTGAGTTTCTCTCCATTTAAATTGACGTTGGTTATAGACTTGCTGTAAATTACCTTTATTATGTTGAGGTATGTTTCTTGTATCCCTGATCTCGCCAAGATTTTATCATGAAGGGTATTGAATTTTGTTAGAGTTCTCTTTTGAGATGATCATGTGGGGTTTTTTCTTTCAGTTTGTTTATATGGTGGATTACACTGACAGATTTTCATATGTTGAACCATCCCTGCATCTCTCAGATGAAGTCTACTTGATCATGGTGGATGATCTTTTTGATGTGATCTTGCGTTCAGTTTACAAGTATTTTATTGAGTATTTATTTTGCATCAATGTTCATAAGAGAAATTGGTCTATAATTCCCTTTCTTTTGCTGATTCTTTGTTTGATTTGGGTATCATAGTAACTGTGGGCTCATAAAATATCTAGAGAAATGTTCATTCTCTTTCCATTTTTGTGGCATAATTTGAAGTGTCTTGGCATTGACTCCTCTTTAAAAGTCTGGTAAAATTATCTGCTGAAGCCATCTGGCCATGGGCTTTTTTTGATTGGGAGATTTTAATGACGATTTCTATTTCCTTAGGCATTATAGGTCTGTTTAAATTGCTTATATGATCTTGATTTAACTTTGGTAAATGGTATCTATTGAGAAAATTGTCTATTTTTTTTTTTTTTTTAGGTTTTCCAATTTGGTGGAGTGCAGAGTTTTCTTTTTTCCCTTTCTTTCTTTCTTTCTTTCTTTCTTTCTTTCTTTCTT
>CABHPH010126812.1:7227-52790 GCA_902168325.1 Peromyscus nudipes
TCTCTTCTCTTCTCTTCTCTTCTCTTCTCTTCTCTTCTCTTCTCTTCCCTTCCCTTCCCTTCCCTTCCCTTCCCTTCCCTTCCCTTCCTGTCTATTCCCCTCCCCTCTTCTCCCCTCGTGTTCCCTCCTCTTCTCTTCAGGGTTTCTCTGTGTAACAGTTCTAACTGTCCTGGAACTCGCTCTGTAGACCAGGCTGGCCTTGAACTCACAGAGATCCGCCTGCCTCCGCCTTCCAAGTGCTGGGATTAAAGGTGTGCGACACCACTGCCTGGCTCCTTATTTCTTAAATTGCACAGGCAATCACTCTGTTAAATTCTACTGTACTTTATTTAATTACATGTGAAAAAAAATAACAAAATGGCCAGGTGGTGGTGTTACACACCTTAATCCTAGCAGTTAGGAGGCAGAGGCAGGTGGATCTCTGAGTTGAAGGCCAGCCTGGTTCACAGAGCTAGTTCCAGGACATCTAGGGCTACACAGTGGAAAAAATAAAACACAACAAAAAACTCCCCAAACAACAACAACAACAACAAAACAACAACAAACAAACAAACAAAAAAACCCCAAAGCCACAAAAGCACCCAAATGGACAAACTTGATTGATCGTTGCTTCTTTTTAAAGAAGATTTAAAAAAAAACAACAAAAAACTGTTTAGTGTATTTGTGTGTCTTGTGTCTGTTTCTGTTTGTCTCTGTCTGTGGAGTGGCTGTGGAGACCAGATGAAGGGCATCAGACCCCTGGAACTGGAGTTACAGGTGGTTGTGATCTCTCCACTGTGTGGGAGCTGTCATGTGCTTGCTGGAACCAAACCCAGGTCTTCTGCAAAAGCAGCCAGTGCTCTTAACTGCTGAGCCAGCTTTCCAGCACCGTTGCTGGATCATTGCATTTTATGATTATTTATTTCATGGCTCTTTGTGTCCTGGGCTAGCCCCTATAGTCCTAGTGCTAGTCACTCTGAGCTGAGAGTATGTCACCACTTGGCTGAGCCATTTTGTCAGTTGTCCTTCCCCAGTTTTTCAGAGAATAAATTCTGAGAATTTCAGTAGATTGTTTTCTTTTCAGGTAGGCACAGAGTAGAAATGTAGCTTTTTGTTGTTGCTAACTGAAGTTGTAATCTGGGGCATGTTATAGTTGAAAATGTACAAGATTTCTGTGTCTTTTTAATAGTTTAACTGTTACAGATTATATTGCTAACATCTAGAGAGGAGAGAGGTTATATTAATTACACTTACTTGCAGAACTTCCACAAACACACGTATATCCTTTCCCCTTTAAGGCAGTTTTTAGGACATTTGTTTGAAATCAGTTTGGTGAAACAAAAATGAATCATGTCTTCTGTATTGTTTTTCTGAATTGAAAACAGGCTAGATTTCTTAGCATCAGTAGATTCAAAACTAGTGAATGTTGTCAAATATAATTACCTTATTTTCAAAAATATTTGTTACTCTTTATTTTTTTATTCTTTGGTTTTTTTTTTTTGAGACAAGGTTTCTCTTTGTAGTTTTTGGAGCAGATCCTGGTTCTTAATTTTTTTTTAAATTTTATTTATTTATTTTTATTTTTCGAGACAAAGTTTCTCTGTGCAACAGCCCTGGCTGTCCTGGAACTCAATTTGTAAACCAAGCTGGCCTCGAACTCAGAGAGATTCACCTGCGCCACCACTGCCTGGCATGTACTCTTTATATGTATATGTGTATGCCTCAGTGTATGTATTACTCTTGTGTGCAGTGTCCATGAAGGCAGAAGAGTTTTCAGATCCCATGGGACTGGAATAATATTAGTTGTAGCCATTTAATGTGGATGCTGAGAACTGAACCTCGGATCTCTATAAGAGCCACAAGTGCTTTTAAGCACTGAGCCATCTTTCTAGCCTGAAATACCTTAAGTTTTATTTCAGTTACTCTGTAGTCTCGCATACCTTCCATTCAGCTTGCTATTTGCTATATTATCTGTCTGTATACCCTTCTGAGAATTAAGATAAGACAGGGTCTTACTATATAGCTCTGGCTGATCTAGAACTCACTATGGAGATGAGGCAGGTCTCAAACTCACAGAGATCTGCCTGCTCCTGCCTCCTTCTTGAGTGCTAGAATTAAAGGTATGTGCTACCATACCTGGCCAAAGTTTTGTGGTAACCAAGCATGGCAAGTACTTGTGATCCTAATACTCTGGAGGCTGAGACAGGATGATCTCAAGTACTAAGACAACCTGGACTATATATTGAGACCTTGTCTTAAAAACAATGGAGCTGGGAGATGGTAGTGCATCCCTTTAATCCCAGCACTTGGGAGGCAGAGGCAGGTGGATCTGTGAGTTCGAGGCCAGCCTGGTCTACAGAGCAAGTTCTAGGATAGCCAGAGCTCACAGAAAAACCCTGTCTTGACCCCCGCCCCACCAAAAACAAAACAAAACAAAACAAAAAAGAAAAAACAACAATGGGGTTGGAGAAATGCCCAGGAGTTAAAAGCACTGGGTGTTGTTACAAAGGACCTGGGTTGGATTCCTAGTATTCACATGGTGGCTCTCAAGGAACCAGCACCCTTTTCTTGCTTCCACTCACACCAGACACACATGTGATGGGTAGACAGATATACAGACAAAACACCTACACATATAAATTAACAACATAACAAACATCCCCTCATATTTTTGGGGGTGGGTATGCTTAGAGAGGAAGGAAGCAAGCAGGGAGGGAAGAAAAGTACTATGTTTCAAGTCCTCTTTCCCTTCTTTAATTTCTCGACATCTAGCCTCCTTTATCAAGGGTTATGCCTGCTATCTAACATACTTTAATCCCAGCAGAGGCAGGCGGATCTGTGAGTTTGAGACCAGCCTGGTCTACAGAGTGAGTTCTAGGACAAGAGGGCAACACAGAGAAACCCTGGGGGAGTGGGGAGGGGGGGCGTGAACCATCACCACCACCACCAAAACCAAAATAAATGACAGAGTAAGATTTTGAAAGGTCTTCTAACTTCAGTCTATTTCTTTTGGGGAGTGAGGGTGTTTTTTCAATAGTTGAGTCCTTAGTTGGTGTGAATTGCACACATTGTATGAGAGCATCCATGATATTTTAAAGAATACAAATAGAAACATCTGTGGCATAGGTTTGATTTTCAACTCTTTGTGTCAGTGTGGTTTATGTATGTTATGCAGCATACATGCTTGCAGAGGCCATAGGAGAATGTCAGGTGTCCTATTGTGTCATTCACCACCTACTCTCTTGAGCCAGGGTCTTTATTGAACCATGAGCTAGGTCAGCAGATAGCAAGCCTCAGCAACCCACCTGCCACTGACTCCCACAGCCCTGGGATTACAGGGGCCATCATAGCCATGCCCAGCTTTTTAAAAATATGGGTGCTAGAGATTCAAACACAGCCTTCATGCTTGCCCTACAAGTGCTCTTACCCATCCCCTTCAACTATTTCTTTATAATAAAACTTATTTAAATATTTAATTTTTGGTAATTTTACCTTTTTTTATTTTTGGTTTTTCGAGACAGGGTTTCTCTGTGTAGTTTTGGTGCCTATCCTGGATCTCACTCTGTAGACCAGGCTGGCTTTGAACTCACAGAGATCGGCCTGACTCTGCCTCCCAAGTGCTGGGATTAAAGGCGTGCACCACTGCTGCCTGGCACCTTCAATAAAATTTATGATTTAAAATCCACATCTGGGCCAAGTGAGGTTGCAGTTTGTTAAATACGGACTTTAAGTAGGAGGTTAAATTTAGTTGGATTTAACAGGGAGACTTTAAAAAAAAAGATATGTGCCTATTTGTTTTTGCATGCTTAAAATTTCTTTTTAAAAACATTTATTTTGGGGGGGCAGAACCTACATGTGTCATGGTATATATGTAGAGATCAGAAGACAATTTGTGGGATTTAATTCTTTTCTTCACCTGTATGGGTTCTGGGGATTGAGCCCAGTCATCAGGCTTGGTGGCAAACCCTTTTACCTGCTCAGTAAGCCATCTTGTTGGTCTCCTAAAATTTCATTAAATCTTTTTTTTGTCATTGAGCTTCAGGCGTTCTGGATAGCAACATGCAGATGCCTGTCATCTCCAAGGATATTTGTTGTGAAGATTCACAGCAGGTGCTCATGATCTCTGACATACCAGACTCATGAAAACAAGTCAAAGAGCTCAGACCTGAGAATCACAAATAAAATGAATTAAGGGAATCAGTTTATAGTGAAAGGATTTTAAGTCTAACTTTACCTTAGAACTTTTTAAGAATACTAGTGGTCATGAACAGGTTTCCTTTCTTTTGCCTCAATCCAAATGCTCCCACCAATCCTTCAGCAAAAACCAGTGCATGAATGGTGTGCCAGTCAGTGTTTTGTCAGTGTGCCAGGTGTTTGAGAGATGGCTTTAAAAAAGGAAGCTGTTTCAGCTTACTGTTCAGAGCTTACAGTCCATGATTGGCTGGCTCAATTGTGTGGACCTATGGGAAGGCAGACTAGCTTGAGTAACGGGCATGGTAATGCAGGACTGCTCACCTCAGGCAGAGAAAGGGAGAGGGAGAAAGAGACAGAGGTAGAGGCATCCATTGAAGACATCCCCAGTGATTACTTCCTTCAGCTAGGCCCACCTCCCGAAGCTTCTCCTACATTCCCCAATAGCACTGTATGCTGGGGGGTCAAACCCATTAGTCTGTGGAGGTATTTTATATTCCACAGAAGGGGAAAGGCCAGTGTTTAGATAGCTGTGAATGAGCTAGAAGAAATACAGTCTACATGCACTGTATATGTGTAAATTAATTTTTGCATTTCTTTTGGACTTTAACTGTGTTGTATTATTTTTTGTCTTCAGCTTTAATTGCCTAAAGGAATTTTCTTTAGCTATATCTTCCTTACAATACCCTTAAACTGTAAAATGTAAATCATGTCTCAGTATTTTGTTCTGAAATAGTTGAATGTTTCCATACTATTAATCTTGACTGAAAAAGATGTATTTTAGTTATATTTCTAACCATTTATAATGATTTTATGCTTAATACGAATGTGACTTTTTTTTTTTCCTACCTGCCTCTGCCTCCCAAGTGCTGGGATTAGAGTGCACTACCACCGCTGGTAATATGAATCATTTTAAAAATACCATGTTTCTAGCCAGGCGGTGGTGGCGCACGCCTTTAATCCCAGCACTCGTGAGGCAGAGGCAGGTGGAATTCTGTGAGTTCGAGGCCAGCCTGGTCTACAGAGCAAGTTCCAGGATAGGCTCCAAAGCTACACAGAGAAACCCTGTCTTGAAAAGCAAAACAAAACAAAACAAAACAAAAAATACAAAACCCAAAACAACACCCCCCTCCATGTGTTTCTGCCTCACTGTGCAGCCCTGGCTGGCTTTGAACTCAGAGATTCACTAGCCTCTGCTTCCTTTCTGAGTGCTGGAATTAAAAGCATGGGCCACCATGTTGCCTGACCTGTTTACCTCTTAGTGTGAAAGAAGTTCATCTATTTCATTTGTCCTCTAATGGTCTTTTTATTTTTCCCTTTTCTCCTCCTCTTCCTTTTTTCTTAAATAAAAGGCTTTCAGAACTTTATAACTTTTTAGTTCTTTGTGAGATAAAAAGAATCCCAGAAGCATTATAGACATCTTAGTTTATTGATGCTTAAAGCTCATGCCTAGCTTTGGGACCTTGTTTGTTCTCTCTTCCTTATAGATAAAATGTAGTTATATCCACTACCTCCCCTCATGTCAGATGGGCAGTTCTTGTAACCTTGCCCATTGTTCCCATCCATTGTGTTTAAAGGATCCGTTTATCCCAAATATGAAGCCTCCTTTCATAAACATGGCATTAACTTTACTTCAGTGGGTTAGTGTAGTGGCAAGGTTACTGTGTGACATGTAGATAGGCTTTATTGCACATCTTGTTTATAAGTAGCAGAACTAGGGTTTGGATTTGTGTCATTATCCCACATGAGTTACAAACGCAGGAATATATTAGTTGCCATGTTTATCACTTCTGTGCAGGTGACTCTTAGCTGTCAACGCTCTTCTGAACGTTAGCTTTCTAGTCCAACTATCATTCTGTGCTCTCCTAACTATACCTTCCCTGCCACCAGTGAGTGTGCCATCTTTTCCTGTTTCGACTGCCCTTTCTCATTTCTTTCAATGATACCTTTTTTTCTTTAGGTAATGGGATGGGCTGGGGAGCTGCGGCAAAGTCTTAATATGTAGCCCAAGCTGGTCTTGAACTCAGTTGTTGCCTAGGCTGATCTCACCCTCAAACTGATTATTCTGCCTTCTTTTCTTTTCTTTTCTTTTCTTTTCTTTCCTTCCTTCCTTCCTTCCTTTCTTTCTTTCTTTCTTTCTTTCTTCTCCTCCTCTTCCTCCTCCTTCTTCTAAAGATTTATTTATTACGTATACAGTGTTCTGTCTGCATGTATGTCTGCAGGCCAGAAGAGGGCACCAGATCTCATTACAGATGGTTGTGAGCCACCATGTGGTTGCTGGGAATTGAACTCAGGACCTCTGGAAGAGCAGCCAGTGCTCTTAACCGCTGTGCCATCTCTCCAGCCCCTGCCTTATTTTCTTAAGTGGTAGGATTATAAGCATGTGTCACAAAGCCCTGTTTGACATCTTTATTTCTAAGACTTAAAATCTCATAGTTCTTTTAACACCCATGATGTTTTGCTTAATTTCCACACTGTTGTATGTTTTGTTTCCATGTATGTTTTTCTTCTGTATCATGAGTAGTAGCTTCTTTGTGTTTCTTTCTGTTAGGATCGTGGTTTAGTTGTCTACAAGGCTTCCCACTACTGCCAGATCAGTCTTCCTAATGCATAACCCCAGTTACACTTGGTGCATTGTCTCCTTTCCCCTCTCTTTTTATGTAGTCCAGGCTGACTTTGAACCCGCAGTCATCCTGTTTCAGCCTTCTGAGTACTGAGATAATTGTGCACCACTCTGCCCTGTTGATCCTGTCATTTTCTTGGCCCAAGACTTTTGTTGCACCATACAGTCAAGGATTCTACATTACTTCTGCAGGTGTATTTCCTTTTCTTTGTAGGTATATTATATTTCCCTTTCCTTTCCTTTCCTTTCCTTTCCTTTCCTTTCCTTTCCTTTCCTTTCCTTTCCTTTGTCTCTTCTCTTCCCTCCCCCTCCCTTCCTTCCCCTCTCCCTCCCTTTCTTCCTCTACCCTTCATTAGTTTATTATTTATTTAGACAAGGTCTCTCTATGCAGCCCTGGCTAGTTGGGAACACTTTATGTAGACTAGACTGTCCTCAAACTTACAGCCTGCTTCTGCTTTCCTCCCAAGTGCTAGAAGTTGTGCCTGGTCATCCTGTTTTCTATTTATTTACCCTGAATTATAACCAAGCCATATTATTTACTTTGCAAGTTGCATTCTTTTTTTATTGCTGGCTTTTAAAATTTCATTTATTTAAGCATTTTTGAGACAAGGTCTTCTCAGGGGCCCAGGCTGGACTGGAACTCACTATATAGCCTAGGTTGGCCTTGAATTTGTGACAGTCCTGCCTCAGCCTTCCTAAAGCTGGGATTATAAGCATGAGCCACCACCCTCAGTTTATTGCTGGCTCCTGTTCCTTCTTCCTTGAGAGCAAAGATAGTCTATCTTATAGCCATGGCACAGATCTTTTACATATATATATATATATATATATATATATACATGTATATGTACATATCTGTATTTATATTTACATTTATTTAAATTTTCGAGACAAGGTTTTGCATATCCCAGGTTGGCCTTGAATTTGCTCTGTTGATTTGGCTGTCCTTGAACTCTTGATATTTCTGCTTCTCAGGTCCAGCATAGGGCTTTATTCAGAGGTGTTGAATACATTTTCTGCCTCAAGTTTATGAGGAAACACATCCAGATTAACTGTTGTATTTTTCCTATTGTTATAGACTTGATCGTCTTTTTATCTTATTGGATACTGGTACTACTCCAGTTACAAGAAAAGCTGCTGCACAGCAACTTGGAGAAGTAGTGAAGCTTCATCCTCATGAACTAAATAATTTGTTATCTAAGGTAAAGAACTCTGTTTTCTTAATGTAATACAATTATAAAGACTTGTCCATGGGCAGAGAAACAACAGGACAGGTAAAATCACTCTAAGTAACCTTGTGTTCTCTGAATTTCATTAAATATCTTTAGTTTTTCAAATTTGCTATTTGTTTGAAAGATAACAAGTATTTAAATCAATTTTAATTGTTTAAGAGATCTGTCAACATCGAACGTTTTGCTTGTATAACAAAATTGAATCTGTCCCAATTTATTAATGGACTAAGTTGTTAATCTGGTTTGTTAGTGGTCTGACTTGTTCTTAATGGCTAATAATTATGTGATAGTTGGTAGTTTTAAAATGGATGAGTGCTCATGGACAGTGCTTGAATATATAAGACCCTAGTTGAGCTGTTTGGGATGGGAAATTTCTTCTACACTGGTGGCTCAGTGTTTCTGTAATTCTAGTGCATGTCTTTTCCTATGAAATGGCTGTATTTTTGCTTACCTGTGGATATGTTGAAGTGTACCGATACATTAATATTTGACAAATGTCCTGTGTTAACTTCCTGGTGTGCAGAATCAAGCACTAACCCTTCAGGATGGTGGAAGCAGGGCAGAGGCAGGAGCTAGCCGTGCTTCTTAACCTGTGTGTTTTGACCCCGTTGGGGTTCACATATCAGATTATTCTGCATATCAGATATTTACATTAAGATGCATAACATTAACAAAATTACAGTTATGAAGTGGCAACGAAATAATTTTATGTTTGAGGGGGTCACCGCAACATGAGGAACTGTTTTAAAAGGGTCGCAGCATTAGGAAGGTTGAGAACCACCGAGTTAGAGGACAGGGAGAGAGTATACGATTGCCTAGACATTGAAAGCTCTAAGACAGTCTAGTGACTAGACTCTAGTCTAGCCCTCCTCTCATTCTCTTTGTCTCCCTGATGCACAGGAGTCAGAGTTATAAGTCCCCTTACAACATATACAGTTATATATTGTGTGGTTGGTACCGTAAGGGCTCCCTTCTAAGGGAGTATTCCTTCTTTTTTTTTCTCCTTCTAAGGGAGTATTCTTTTTTTTTTTTTTTTTCCTTTTTTTTTTTTTTTAGACAGGATTTCTCTGTGTAGCCATAGGCTGTCCTGGATCTCGCTCTGTAGACCAAGCTGGCCTTTAACTCATAGAGATCCACCTGCTTCTGCCTCCCAAGTGCTGGGATTAAAGGCGTGTGTCACAGCCGCCCAGCTATCAGTCTAATTTTAAAATGGTTTTTGTTACCACAGGATATGGTATCCTTACCATATCCCTTTTAGCAGTTGCTCTAGCACATACTCAGTTTTTAATCACATGCTCAGCTCTAGGAGCCATTAAACTAACTTTGTAGATTTGTCTGTTTGAATATTTGGGGCAAAACAAATTGTGCTGTATGTGATCTTTTATGACATGTTTTAAGTAAAATAATGTGTTCATATTGTAGTGTGTTTTATTACTTCATTCTCCTTTATTGCAAAATGATAGTTCTGTGGATATGGACAGTACTTAGACAGTGTGCTACATCTTGTCTGCTCATCAGTCAAGGGACATTTATGTTGTGAAAAATACTGCCACAAAAATTTATGTACATTTTTTATTGGTGGTTTTTTTTTGGTTCTGTTTTTTTTCTTTTTTTTTCCTTTTTTTTTTTTTTCTTTCTTTTCAAGACAGGGTTTTGTAGCAGAAATCTTTAACAGTTCTTATTAATAAAATCAAACCTGGGGCCAGGTATTAGGGTGAACACTGGAAGGTCAGAGAGACAGAATAAGCCACAACTAACCTCACCTGGCCAACTTCTCAGCTGATCTTGTTTCCTCAGACTGGAAGCCTCTGTGTCCTCATCCAGAATGAATCTCAGCTGAACTGTGCTTCTTGAAAGCCTGAAACCTTAACCAGCCAAATGCTTAACCAGGCTAAATGCCTTGAGTTTCTGGTCCTCATGCCTTATATACCTTTCTGCTTTCTACCACCACTCCCTGGGATTAAAGGCTGGCTTTCTGGGATTAAAGGCGTGAGTCACCATGCTTGGCTGTTTCCAATGTGGCCTTGAACTCACAGAGATCCAGAGGGATTTCTACCTCTGGAATGCTAGGATTAAAGGCGAGAGTGCCACTATTTTCTAGCGTCTGTATCTAGTGGCTGTCTGTTCTCTGACCCCAGATAAATTTATTAGGGTACACAATATTTTGGGGAACACAATACCACCACAGGGTTTCTCTGTAACAAGTCTGACTGTCCTGGGACATGCTCTGTAGACCAGGCTGGCCTTGAACTCAAAGAGATCCGAATTTAGTACTGGGATTAAAGGAGTGTGCCACCATGCCAGGCTTGACACTTGCTTTTCCTGTGTGTGTGTGTGTGTGTGTGTGTGTGTGTGTGTGTGTCTGTGAGAGAGAGAGAGAGAGAGAGAGAGAGAGAGAGAGAGAGAGAGAGAGTCAGTCAGTCAGTCAGTCAGTCAGTCAGTCAGTCAGTCTTACTCTGTAGCCCAGGGTGGTCTGGAACTCACTGTGTAGCCTAAGACATGGGGCAGTTCTACCTCAGCCTCTCAGTTGCTAAGCAGTGAGAATAAGTAAGGTATGTACTTGGCACTGTGTGTGTGTGTGTATACACACAGTGCACACACACGCACATGCACACGCACACACACATGCACACATGCATGTGCATGAGAGAGAGTGCCCATGGGCTATGGGGGGTGCCCCGTGTACATCAGAGGTCAGTCATGACTTTTGTTCCTCAGGAACCATAATCCATGTGGGGATGCTTTGAGATAGAATCTCATAGGCTTGGAGACCACTCAATAGGGAGATCTAGGATGGCTGGTCAGTTAAGTCCTAGGAATCTACTTCTCTCTGTTTCTCAGTGCTGGGATTGTAAATGCTAGCCACCATTCCTGGTTCATTACTTGGGTTCTAGGGATTATTGAATTTAGGTTTTCATGCTTGCCTGGCTAGGAGCTTACTTATTAACTGAGCTATCTTGCCAGCTCAAATTCGTTTTTCAGTGTGTTAAATGGCTATGTTATTTTTAAAATACCTTTAAATATTTTATTCCCCCCACCCCCCTTGGGTTTTTTTTTTTGTTGTTGTTGTTTGTTTTTTTTGTTGAGACAGAGTGTCTCTGTGTAACACCTCTAGCTGTCCTGGAACTTGCTTTGTAGACCAGGCTGACCTCATACTCACAGAAATCTGCCTGCTGCCTCTGCCTCCTGAGTGCTGGGATTAAAGGTGTGCGCCATCACCCTTGGCTCCTCTTTCTTCTTTTTAAGATGGTAGTGAAGGCAAGAGAAATGGCTCAGTGTGTAAAGGAGGATGCTGCCAAGCCTGATAACCTGAGTTCAGTTACTGGAACCCAGCTAGTGGAAGGAGAGAACCAATTTCTTCAAGTTGTCCTCTGACCTCCACACATGCACACAAAATAATTGTTCAAAAAAAAAAAGGGGGGGGAGGGGGATAGTAATATTTCCTATGAATAATCAAACTTCATGAATTAGCTTAATAATTCTAAATGTTTTATATGTATTTGAAGGATCCCAGATTATACATTAATAACAAATTAACATTTTTCTGATTACTTGGAACAAACTTTTGTTTTGATATGTAATTATTTTATTTTTAATTTTAAGGTATTAATATACTTAAGGAGTGCAAATTGGGATACCCGGATTGCTGCAGGACAAGCTGTTGAAGCTATAGTGAAAAATGTGCCCGAGTGGAATCCAGTGCCAAGAACCAAACAAGGTGCCTTTAATGTGGAAAAGTAGTTTGAAATAAAACATAACTATAGAATTAATTACAGTGAAAAGTATGTAGTTTAACAATTTCAATTTTGATTTAAAGGCTTAATTTTTACATTTTCAGGTTCAGCTTTGCTAGGGAAGAATATTGAGTAAGATGAGTGTTGCCACTAAACTTAAAAAAAGAAGCTGCTGCATAAACAATATTTTCATTGTATTTCTAAAACTATTTAATCCTGTAGGGTACTAAATTTATTACTTCCCTCCAAGGGATGAATATGGTGTAAATATCTGAAACAATTCATTTTTCATTGTTGTTTGGAAAAATCATACAGTGTGATATTTTCTGAACTTCAGCATAATTTATGTATGGATATTTGGCAAGCTAACTCTTTAGTCATGTCCTCCCTCTGTGTAGGGGTTTTGTCTTCTTGTTTGTTTTGATTTTGTGGTGTTGAGGGTTGAACCCAGGGCCTTGTGGATGATAGGCAAGAATTCTACTACTGAGCTGTACTGCTCTCCCAAATTAGTGTTTTGTTGTTGTTCTCTTTGAATGTTATATAGAGGGAAAAGATTGTAGTACTTACTTTATGATTGCTTATACTGATAATTTAAAGTAAACCATATGCCTTTGAGACAATATAAGGCATACAATTTAATTAAGTGATCTTATTTTTGGTTTTTGTTTTTTTGAGACAGGATATCTCTGTATAGCCCTCGCTGTCCTGGAACTTACTCTATAGACCAGACTGGCGTCGAACTCACAGAGATCTGCCTGCCTCTGCCTGCTGAGTGCAGGGACTAAAGGCATATGCTACCACTTCCCCAGCAGCTTAAGTGAACTTTTATTATGTATTATTTTATCTAAATTTTGTGTTTTATAATTTGGCCACACAATATCAGTTATGTAGCGTTATGAATTCTGTCAAAGGATAGAGTTACAAATTTAGTTTTCAGGAGTGTTTTGTTCATTTGTTTTTTTGAGACAGGGTTCTATGTGTAACAGCCCTGGCTGTGCTGGAACTCACTTTGTAGACCAGGCTGCCTCTGCCTCCTGAGGGCTGGTTGAGTTTTTTTTTTTTTGCTTGTTTGTTTGTTTTTGTTTTTTGAGACAGGGTTTCTCTGTGTAGTTTTGGACCCTATCCTGGAGCTTGCTCTATAGACCAGGCTGGCCTTGAACTCACAGAGATCCACCTGGCTCTGCCTCCTGAGTGCTGGGATTAAAGGCATGTGCCACCATTGCCCAGCGAGTTTATTTATTTTTTTTATTCTAGCATTGTGCAGTACTTCATAAGATACAATAAATGTTCCCTAAGTGAGAATTCAGTAAGGAGCAACTAGATTCATTTTAGTCTTTTTGCATAAATCTTATCTTTCTTAAAGTTTTTGCTCTTATTTTCTGATGTGTTATTTTGAATTTTTGTGTTAATTTCCCTTTTATCAAATCTAAAACCAGAACCTTCTCATTTCTAGCTCTTTATCCCTGGTTATCTTACAAGTGTAGCTTATTTTATTGAATATACTAGCATTAAAATTTATAGTGAGACTGGTTATCATTACTAGAAAATGTTCATGAGGTTTTTTCGTTTTTATTTTGTTTTTTAAGTTGAAGCAGTTATACTTTCATTCACAGTAAATGACTGAAAATGCCAGGTTAACTGTTGTGTTAATAAGCAGTTACAGTTTAGCATTTATAGCTGATCTTTTTTGGAAAGAACGTAGAACACTTTGAAGATATGCTTGGGTCTCAAATGGATGTATAATTTCAATAGTTTGTTGTGAGGCTACAAATAGAGTATGGAAAGTAAGTCCTGCTGAGTGAGTAGTTGTGTCCTAGCTAGTCCTCTGACGTAGGGAGAGACAGTGTTTGTTACTTATCAATTCATTGTGTGCATGTTTGCCTTCTGGTTTAGCAGTATAATAAACTCATACTGTAACTCTGGAGGATTTAAACCCTTAAACAGTAAATTAAAGTATGATATTTAACATATATGCCAACACAGAGATGTATTTCTTCATATAACATGCTTTCACTGTTGGAAACACATACCCACTTACTATTCTGATGGTTTGTAGAAGGGGAGTCACCAAGTTAATAATTGATTCACAGATAATTAAGGAGTGATTGTAGATAAATCACAGTGATTTTCCTATCTTTGCTTTTCTTAAATCTTATCCAGTACTGCAAGTAATGCTGTGCTATGTTCTTTCATTCTGCACTTTTGACTATATGGTCAAATTAATATTTTTAAACTTCATCTAGAACCTACAGAAAGTTCTATGGAAGATTCATCTACTACAGATCGATTAAATTTTGACAGATTTGATATATGCAGATTGTTACAGCATGGTGCGTCACTTTTGGGGTCTGCTGGTGCAGAATTTGAAGTCCAAGATGAAAAACCAGGTTAGTAATAGTCCTGGAGAAGTCTGAAACTTTGTTTTCAAATTGACTTATAATATGGTGTGCTGTTTAATATATAAGGAATCATAAAATGTAAATTGACTGAAGTTTTTATGTATGAGGGAGTAGACAAAGTAACCAACAATGCTTGCTCTAAAGCTGGAATAATCAGAACCAATACAGAATGTGGCAATGTTTTTACAATTCTTGGAATTTAAAAGTTATTTTATTGTTGTATTATGTTTTGAGTAGTGTTGGATCTTGTGCCTATGTGCAAAGTAAAAAATTGAAATTAAAATTAAAATCAAACCTTGGCTAGGTAACTGGCTCATTATCTTTAAGGTAACAGAATATATTAGATAAATAAATGCCTTGAGTGCAGCAGCTCATACCTCAGAGTGCCAGCTCCTTGGGAGGTTGAAACAGGATCATTTGAGTCCAGGAATTTGGGATTAGACTGCAACATAGGAAGACCCTGCCTCAAAAAAAGCAAAAAAACCAAAAAGGGGTGGTCACAGGAAAATAAATGTTTTCCTATTCAAGATTGTGGCCTTGGGTAGGAAAACCTCTGATGTTTTTAATAGATTTCTGTAAATAGGTTGTCTCTTAAAATAGGGGGCAGGGTATGGTATCACATACCTTTAATCCTATCAGAGGCAAGTGAATCTCTGTGAATTCCAAGCCAGCCTGGTCTACATAGTGAGTTCTAGGCTAGACAAAGTAACACAATGAGATTTAAAAAAAAAAAAAGATGGATGATATCAGTATGATTTTGATTATGGTCTGTGAATTTGATTTCTTTCTTTTGGCTATTTATTTATTTATTTATGTGTGTGTGTGTGTGTGTGTGTGTATGTATGTGTGTGTATGTATGTGTGTGTAGGGTGAGGGCATGTGTGCCATGGTGCTCATGTAGAGGTCAGAGGAAGTATTCGGTTTTTGCTCTCCACTATGTGAGTTCTAGGAATTGAACTCAAGTCATCAGGCTTGGTGGCAAGCACCTTTATTTATGTATAAGTGCTCTCTTTCTCTACCTGCATGTATTCTGCACGCCTGAAAAGGGAATCGGATCCAGCAAGCACCTTCATTAACTTGCCCAGTGTGGCAGCCTTCTGCTTTGATTTCTTTTGCATATTTACCATGAAGCGAGTTGCTGATCAGGTGATAGTTCTCTTAAGTTTTCTGT
This sequence comes from Peromyscus nudipes, assembly GCA_902168325.1. Classification (NCBI taxonomy): domain Eukaryota; kingdom Metazoa; phylum Chordata; class Mammalia; order Rodentia; family Cricetidae; genus Peromyscus; species Peromyscus nudipes. The sequence goes on from CABHPH010126812.1 coordinate 22,557, forward strand.
AGCACCTGCATCGTTTCATGTTCCCACCAACAGTAAACAGGGATTTAATTCTTTCATGCTCTAGCCAGAACTTTCTTTTTTGGCATGCTAGGGACTGAACCTAAGGCATAATTTGTTCTGCAAGATCTGCCAGTGAGTTACACTCCAGTCTTTTCTTTCCTTTGCCCCTTTGGTTTGAATGTTTGTGGGTGTATGTGCACACATGTGTGCCTGAGGGTCAGAAGTCAACTTCATGTTCATACCGGTTTTTGAGACAAGGTCTTAGTTTTTCATGGAATTCACTGATGTGGCTGGGCTGAGTGGCCAGTGAGCTCGAGTCCCCTGTCTCCCGCTCCTCATCACTGGCATTATAGGTGTGTGCTACCAGGCCAGGGTTCTGGAGGCTTGATAGTGCTATCTCTCCAGCCTCTATTTTCAATTTTTTGGTAGTAGTCATTTTAAGGATATGAGAGAGTCATATTTTATGGCTAAATGATATTCCATTTTGCGGACACCATATTTCATTTATCCTTTCCTCCTTTGAGTTGTTTCCACTTTCTGGCTATTAAGTATAAGCTTTTGTCAGGGCTGGGAATATGGCTCACATGTTAAAATGTACTGCTCTTGCAGAGGATCCGTGTTTGGTTCTGAGCCCACATGTCAGGTGGTCAAACTACCTATAACTCCAGCTCCAGGGGTTCTTGTACCTCTGCTCTATGCACAATATTTCCCCTCACATACACATAATAAAAATTAAAAAAAATATTGAAAAGAATAAGTTATTATAAATCGTTTATAAGTTTTTTTGTTTTTGTTTTTTTTTGTTGTTGTTTTTTGTTTTTTTTGTTTTTTGTTTTTCGAGACAGGGTTTCTCTGTGTGGTTTTGGTGTCTGTCCTGGATCTTGTTCTGTAGACCAGGCTGGGCTTGAGCTCACTGAGATCCGCCTGGCTCTGCCTCCCGAGTGCTGGGATTATAGGTGTTTGCCACCAACCGCCCGGCTACAAGTTTTTGTATGAACGTATGTTTTCATTTCTCCTAGGAGTGGAATGTTGGGTCACAATAGCTATGTTTTTCTGTTAGAGAAACTACCAGTTTTTAAAAAGTGGCTCCGCGCCAGGCGGTGGTGGCACACACCTTTAATCCAAGCGCTCGGGAGGCAGAGCCAGGCGGAAATCTATGAGTTCGAGGCCAGCCTGGTCTACAGAGCCAGATCCAGGACAGGTACCAAAATTACACGGAGAAACCCTGTCTTGAAAAACAAAAAACAAAACAAAACAAAAAGTTGCTCTTCCATTTTATATTCTATCATCAGTGTACGAGAATTCGAAATTCTCCACAGCCTTGCCAACACTTTATTATCTAACTTTTGATGCTAGCCACACTAGTCAATATGAATGCTAGCTCTGGTTTTCATTTGTGCTTTTCAGCTGACTAGTGACATTGAATGTCTTTCATCTTTTCATGTGTTTGTTGTCCATTTTTAATCTCTTCTTTAGAGAGGTTTGTAGAAATGCCTGTCCAGGGTCTTTGCTCATTTTAAAATTTGTCCTTTATTATGACTTGGAAGCATTCTTTGCATGTTCTAAATACAAGTGCCTTACTTGCATGTTTTCATTTATTTATTTATTCTGTGGGTTGCCTTTTTATTTTCTTGGCCATATTTTTTCCTTTTTTAATGGTGTAGCTGAAGATGAAACCCAAGGCCTTGCACATAGTTTACTAATGCTCTGTCACTGAGTCAAGTCCTTGTTTTTGTTCATTTGTTTGTTTTGTTTGTTTTATTATTATTAAGAAATTTTCTATTCACTTTACATACCAAACCACAGATCCCCCTCCCCCAAGGCAAGGCCTTCCATGGGGAGTCAGCAGAGCCTGGTACACTCAGCTGAGGCAGGTCCAAGCCCCTCCCCTCTGCACCAAGGCTGTGCACAGTGTCACGCCCTAGGCACTGGGCTCTAAAAAGCCAGCCCATGCACCAGGAATGAATCCCAATCCCCCTGCCTGGGGGCTTCCAAACATCTCAAGCTAAACAGCTGTCACGCATTCAAGTTTTAAGTTTCTTTTTCTTTTTCTTTTTCTTTTTCTTTCCCTTTCCCTTCCCTTCCTTTCCTTTTCTTTCCTTTCACCTTCTTCCCCCTTTTCTTCCCCTCCCTCTCTCCCTCCCTCCCTCCCCCTTCTCCCCCCCCACCCCCCACCCCCCCACCCCCGTCTCTTTCTTTTTTTTTCGAGACAGGGTTTCTTTGTGTAGCCTTAGCTGTCCTGGAACTAGATCTGTAGACCAGGCTGGCCTCGAACTCACAGAGATCCGCCTGCCTCTGCCTCCCGAGTGCTATGCTTAAAGGCGTGGGACACCACCACCTGGCTGTTTTAATTTTCTTGATGGTGTTCCTTGAAGCATAAAATATAATTTTGATAGGTCCAGTTTATGTGTTCTTCAATTGTGTGTGCATGTGTGCCATATGTAAGAAACTCTCCACATTTCCTGCAGCCTTGAGGCAAGGGGAAGGGCTTGGACTTGCCTCTACTGGATGTGCCTCCCCATGGGAGGCCTGCCTTGCCCTGTTGGCAGGGGAGTCTGAGGGGGCAGGAGGAGGGAAGAGGGGGATCTTTGATTGGTGTGTAAAATGAATGAAAAAATTTTCTTAATTAAAAAAAAAAAAGAAAGAAAAAAGAAAACTCTCGGACTGGAGAGATGGCTCAGAGGTTAAGAGCACTGACTGCTCTTCCAGAGGTCCTGAGTTCAATTCCCAGCAACCACATGGTGGCTCACAAGCATCTGTAATGAGATCTGACCTCTTCTGGTCACACATGCTGTATACAAAGTAAATAAATAAATCTTAAAAAAAAAAAAAAGAAAGAAAGAAACTCTCTCCAAAGAGTTTATCAATATGCATTGTTCTAGTTTTTTTTTTTTTTAAAGCTCTTGCTATATGTAAGATTGATTAGTGTTCTATTTTAACAAGATTTTTGTTGTTGTTGCTTTGAGACAGGGTTTCTCTGTGTAGCCTTGGCTGTTCTAGAACTTACTGTAGACCAGGCTGGCCTAGGACGCAGAGATCCTCTTGCCTCTGTCTCCTCCCAAGTGCTGGAATTAAAAGTGTGTGCCACCACTGCCTAGCTATTTTAACAAGTTTTTAAATCAAGAAGCATAAACTTACAGTTTTCTTCTCTTGGATCTGGAGGTACAGGTGATTGTGAGCCACTTGATAACGAGTGCTGAGAATTCTGGAAGAGCAGCAAGTATTCCTAACCTCTGAGTCATCTCTTTAGTTCCACTATTGGCTTTGTTTAAGTTACATTTTACTTAATTGTCTGTGTATGTGTGTAAGTGGTGTGCAAGTGCCATGGTGTACTTGTGGACATCAGAGGACAGCTTGCAGGAGTTCTCTTTTTTCACCATGTGGGTGCCAGGGACCAAATTCAGCTCATCAGGCTTGCAACAACCCCTTACCCACTGAGCCATCTAGCTACCCTGCGATAATGACTTATTATTTATTACAGGGTCTTACTACATAGACAAAGGTGATATAAAACTCACAGAGATCCACTTGCCTCTGCCTCCTAGTGCCATCTCTCCCCCCCACCCCCAAGACAGGGTTTCTCTGTGTAGCTTTGCTCCTTTCCTGGAATTCACTCTGTAGCCCAGGCTGGCCTTGAACTCACAGAGATCCACCTGCCTCTGCCTCCTGAGTGTTGGGATTAAAGGCATGTGCCACCACCGCCCAGTGCTAGTGCTGTTTTTTAAGAAAATATTTTTATAGCTGTTTTAAGGCCAAGTTTTAATTTTTTTGAAGGTTTATTTATTAATTTTATATATATGAGTGCTCTATTGACTGTACCAGAAGAGGGCATTGGATTCTACTATAGATGGCTGTGAGCCACCATGTGGTTGCTGGGGATTGAACTCAGGACCCCTGGAAGAGATGCCAGTGCTCTTAACCACTGAGCCATCTTTCCAGCCCCCAAGTTTTAATTTTTTAAAAATTTATTTATTTAGAGAGAGTCTCACTATGTAGTCTAGCTGGACCGGAATGTAGAGATCTGCTTCCCCCTGGACTCTGAGATTGAAGGTGTGCCCTGCCACACCTGACTTTTTTTTTTTTTTTTTTTGGGAGCTGAGGATTGAACTCAGGGCCTTGCATTTGCCAGGCAAGCGCTCTACCACTGAGCTAAATCCCCAACCCTGGCTCTTATTTATTAAATAAAAAAAAATTTTATTTTATATGTGTATGGGTATTTTGCCTATACACCACATGTGTGGCTGGTGCTTGAGAAAGCTAAGAGAGGTCATCACATCCCCTAGAACTGCATTTACAACCAGTAGTTATGAACTGCCTTGTAGGTGCTAAGAATCAAATGTAGGTCCTCTGGAGGAGCAGCCAGTGCTTTTAACCCTGAAGCCATCTCTCTAGCCCACTCAGTTTTTATTTTTGAAATGACACTTTTTTTTGGTATAATTCTGTTTTACTGTTTTTCATTGAAGGATTTGATATTTTGCTTGTGACATTTCTATACTAACCTCAACTGTATAGGGTAGACTGGCTCCCTATTGCTGCTTCAACTTTCTGAGTGCTGGGACTATAGACATGTGGTACCACTTGCAATTAACCAAGCAAATGTTAGACAGTATATGTGTTTTAATGTGGGAGTCTGATCTGCATATAGTAAAGACTTTCTTAACTGATTTGGAGGAAATGTATTTCTTTCATGTTTACAGGTGAAGTGGATCCTAAAGAGAGAATAGCACGTCAGCGGAAATTATTACAGAAGAAACTTGGACTTAATATGGGGGAAGCAATTGGAATGAGTACTGAAGAACTCTTCAACGATGAAGATTTGGATTATACCCCAACTTCAGCAGCCCTTGTAAACAAACAATCTGTAGGTAAAATATTGGGTTATTTGATTGCAAGTAGCAACACAAAGGGTTTACTTCAGGTTGTTATGTAACTGAACCAAGAAATTTCTATAGTGCCAAGTGCTGTGTGTGTCTCCATTTTAGCCCATATTTTTTTATTTATTTTTTTTTATTTTTTTTTGGTTTTTTCGAGACAGGGTTTCTCTGTGTAGCTTTGCGCCTTTCCTGGGACTCACTTGGTAGCCCAGGCTGGCCTCGAACTCACAGAGATCCACCTGGCTCTGCCTCCCGAGTGCTGGGATTAAAGGCGTGCGCCACCACCGCCCGGCCATTTTAGCCCATATTGACCGTTCCCTACTTAATATAGCTTAGTATATCATTTTTTTGTAGATTAAACACATTTGTGTGTGTAGTATATGTATATGTTCATGTGGGTGTATGCCTGAGTTTTTCCAGGTGCATTTGTATGTGTGTGTTCATGTGTGTAGAAGTCAGGTCAATATCTAGTGTCTTTCTTGATCAGTTACCATAGTTTTAGAGACAGCGTCTCCCTTGAACCTGGAGCTCATTTAACATCAGGTTGTCTGGCCCGTCTCCTCCCGGCATGCCTGACCTCCCATGAACTCAGGTCCTCATGCTTACACAGCACGCACTTCACTGACACTCTTATACGACAGCCTCAGTCCGTTGTAGGCTGAGTCAGAGTTTGACTTCTTCTTCTTTTATTCTTTCAATTTTCTTTTCTTTTTTTTTGTTTTTCGAGACAGGGTTTCTCTGTGTAGCTTTGGAGCCTGTCCTGGATCTCACTCTGTGGACCAGGCTGGCCTCAGAACTCACAGAGATCCACCTGCCTCTGCCTCCTGAGTGCTGGGATTAAAGAAGTGGGACACCACTGCCCGGCTTATTCTTTCAATTTTCAGTGGATGCATATGAACTTTTAAAAAACAAGTGTTTTCATTAATTATTTTAGAATTTCATGTAATATATTTTAATCATATTCATCCCTGACTCATCCAGACTCACTCGCACCTCCTCCCCCCATTTCCCCCAGTGCACATTAACTTTATTTTGGACACAGTCTTTCTAAAGGCTGTGGCTGTTTCCCACACAAGTGAAATGTTGTGTTTCAAGAGGTTCAGTTCATTTTCCTATCCTCTAAAATCTTTTAGGGCCCTTCGGCTCCACTAATATTTCCTGCTTCTGGTCAGGTAACAGAGTGCATGTCTACAATCCCCTGACTCTGGAGGCAGAAGCCAGCCTGGGGTACATAATAAGTTCTAGGCTAGCTTGAGCTACAGGGCAATACTTGTCTTGTTGGGGAGGCTTTGGTCCTAACAGGTTGGTCTTGCATGTTGAGGCCCCTTAAGGGAAATTTCTTAAAGTTTTTGTTGCTATCTGCTTGTTATAGCTGCACTGTCGCGTGCCAGGGGTTCTTGGTTCCAAGACCTCCGCACAGCATCCATACGAGTAATCCTTACTGGGTGTGAAGTGTACGTTTTCAGTTAATTCTTAGAATAGAATCAGAAAGGAATTTCTTTTCTTTCCTTTTTTTTTCTTATTTCTTTTTTTTTTTTTTCTTCTTTTCCCCTGAGACACGGTTTCTCTGTGTAGCCGTGGCTGTCCTGGAACTCGTTCTATAGACCAGGCTGGCCTCAAACTCACAAAGATCTAGCTGTCTCTGCCTCCTGAGTGCTGGGATTAATTAAAGGAAGGCACCACCACTGCCTGGCTTCAGAAAGGAATTTTTAAAATAATTTTTATTATATAAACACAGTTTATCTTTCTGTTACTGTCTATGTCTCCTTCCTGCCTATGATACTTCTGCCTCTGACTCCAAAGGACTGGAATTCTTACTGTGTTGCTCAGGCCCAAATTCCTTTTGCATCAGCCTCCTGAGTAGACAAGCATCTTAATATTTGCTTATTATGCTGTTTTTATAGTGTTTCCAATGAATAGAAAAAGAGCAAAAGAAGTAGGAAGTGGCTAAGATGAAAGGATCATCTTAGTGGCTAAGTTGATGATAGAATACTGTACCAGTCAGTCACTTAAGGCTATAATTCTCCCTCCTCCTCCTCCTCTTCCTCCTCCTCCTCTTCCTCCTCCTCCTCTTCCTCCTCCTCCTCTTCTGAACATGATAAGCATTGGTTTTTTTTTTTTTTTTTGAGAATTTTATTTTCATAACTTTTGATGATATTATGATTATTTTGAAGTCTCAGCTCTTCAGAAACCTTCTCCTTGTTAGGATTATTTATTTATGCCACACCTATAGTATAAAAAAGTTAGGAAACAAGACTTGGTCCATTGAGAATTAGATAATTAAGAAATATTTTTTTTAAAGTTTTAATTATTTTTTGAGACAGGGTCTTTCTGTGTGTTCCTGGCTGTCCTGGAACTCTATAGGTAGATCAGGCTGACCTCGAACTCATATCCTCTGCTGGGATTAAAGATGTGCCATTTTTGTTTTTGAGACAAGGTCTTACTAGATAGCCCTGGCTTTCTGATCCTCCTTCAGCCTTCCAAGTGTTGGAATTTTAAGTGTTCCAGCACACCTGGGTTGAGAGTAAAATCATCATATAGCCATACAACATAATAGTGTAATATTATCAAAAAGAATATTTAATCTCTCTATATTAAAATTTATATACCTATATCTCTAAGATTGAAACTATAGGAATTTATTTTAATTTCTGACAGTTTAAACTCATTGTTTTATTCTTTTAGACTCTCCAGGCTGCTGAATTGATAGATTCAGAATTCCGAGCAGGAATGAGTAATAGACAGAAGAACAAAGCTAAAAGAATGGCCAAGTTATTTGCAAAACAGAGATCCAGGGATGCAGTGGAAACAAATGAGAAGAGGTAGTAATCTTTGTTTATTCACTTGAAACAGTAATTGTGCTTGATATACAGGAAACACCTTGATGATTTTTATTCAGCCGAATAGTACTGCTTGGATTTTTTTTTACTCAGGACAGAGTATTTACCGTTACTGGGGAATGACATTGCAGAAAAATCTATAGGAGTAGAATTTTTTTTGTTTTGTTTTTATTATTATTTCCTTAGTGATTTTCAACCTCACATGAAGACTGAAGACCTCCAAGGGAAGAGCATTCCAGTCACAGAAAGTATAAATGCTTTTACTATGGGATATTCAGGATGGCTGAAGTGTATCAAATGGAGAACATTAGAGAATGAATTCAGAGACGGGGGTCTAAGGATCACCAGTCAAGATGATAGACTTGTTAAGTTAAAGTATTGTCAGGGTGTTATCCTTTGTTCTTTAGTTAGGGGCTATGCTAAATAGTTGGTGATAATCCAGACTTGCTCTGTTAATCTTTTTGTAGAAAAGAATTCTGAAGTAGGGTAACTGTCTTATTTACTTGAATTAATTAAAGTGTTATCTGTCCTGAAAGGGTAGCTAGTTCAAAACTACATCTTTCAGATTGTTCTCTGAAAGTGCTTGTTAAATTATAGATTCTTGGGCCCTTTGTGTCTATTAAACCAGAGTCTAATGGTATTCAATAAATGTTTGCATACGTTATGAATTAATAAATATTGCAAAGTATAAAATTAGCTCTTTGTTATAGATGATGATACTTCTGTTCTTGAAGTTCAGACGAAGCTAAAGTGTCTGCAGTGTTAAGAGTTAAGCACAGATAAATAATAAACCCATTTGATAAAATCCATGCTTGGGTTGTTTTAAAGACTTGTTCATATATTTTATGTATATGAGTGCTCTATTTGCATGTATACCTGCATGATAGAAGAAGGCATCAGAGAGAAGAGATCATCAGATCCCATTACAGATGGTTGTCAGCCACCATGTAGTTGCTGAGAATTGAAACTCCAGTCCTCTGGAAGAGCAGCTAGTGCTCTTAACCACTGAGCCATCTCTCCAGCCCCAGTTATTTGTTTTTTAAAGTATAAACTCTTTATTATTCAATTTGTTAACTATGAGATTTTTAAAGTGAACAACTTGTTTAAGGTCATAGACATTGAATATCACTAAGCCAAAATGTTCCAAAAATCTAAACCTTTGAGCATGAGTTTCAGATTCCAGGGGATTTAGGTTTTTGGCATTAACGAGATTCACCTAATGAAGCCTATGCAAATATCCTCAAATTCAGTAAAGCCTAAGATCAGAATGTTTCTTGGTCCCGACTAGATAAAAGATATTCATCATGTAGTGATCTAATAAAAATTCCTGTTAGTGTTCATTCATACTTTTACCTGACTGTTTGAATGTTGGAAATGTTACACTTTTTCAGAGCTTATTATCTATTCCAAACACTAATTCCTATAGCCAAGTAGTAATTTAGGCCCAGAGGGTACAGTAGTGAATACAGTAGATGAGAATTCCTGTTCTTGGTGTTTATATTCTAAGGGAAGAACGATGTGGAATAAGTCTTCTTTGTAGGTACATGTATGTATGACGCATCATATCAATGATAGTTAAAGTGGGGAGAAAGACAAAATAAGCAAAGTGTCTTAGTCACTGTTCTGTTGCTGTGAAGAGACACCATGACCAAGGCGACTGTTATAAGAGAAAGCATTTCACTGGAGGCTTGCTTATAGTTTCAGAGGTTTAGTCCATTATGGTAGGGAACATGGCTGCATGCATGGCACTGGAACAGGAGAGGTATATCCTGATCCTCAGGTTGAGACAGAGACAGACAGAGACAGACAGACAGAGCGTGAGTGACTCAGCCTGGCATGGGCTTTTGAAACCTCAAACCTCGCCTACCAGTGACACACTTCCTCCAACAAGGCCACACCTGCAAACCCTTCTCAAATAGTGCCACTCACTGGTGACTAAGCATTCAAATATATGAGGTGCCATTCTCAGTCAAACCACCACAGAAGGGGAAGCATGGGATCAGAGTTTGAATTTTTTTTTTTTTTTTTTTTTTTTTGGTTTTTTGAGACAAGGTTTCTCTGTGTAGCTTTCATGCCTGTCTTGGAACCCACTCTGTAGCCCAGGCTGGCCTTGAACTCACAGAGATCCGCCTGCGTCTGCCTCCCAAGTGCTGGGATTAAAGGCGTGTGCCACCACTGCTGGCCAGAGTTTGAAATTTTTGATTCGATGGTCTAGGAGGCCTTCATAGGTGTTAGAATAAAGATCTGAAAGAAGGATGCTGGCTCTTAACTGTCTAGGAAGAGACGTTCCAAATGAATCATAAAAGCAATATCTGGAAGTAGAATTATGCAGGTTTAAAGATGTAAGGTAGCCGGGCGGTGGTGGCACACGCCTTTAATCCCAGCACTCGGGAGGCAGAGCCAGGCGGATCTTTGTGAGTTCGAGGCCAGCCTGGGCTACCAAGTGAGATCCAGGAAAGGCGCAAAGCTACACAGAGAAACCCTGTCTTGAAAAACCAAAAAAAAAAAAAAAAAAAAAAAAAAAGATGTAAGGTGACCTACCAGTATAGTCTGATAGGAGAAAATTAAGGAAAGAGCAGGGCTGAGGTGCTGGAGTCTTCAGCCTTTTTCATGACTTTATAGAACAGGAACCCTTGGCCAAAAGTTCACACTCTTAAAATACAGAGACTGAGCAATGGGCATGGTGTTGCACACACACCTTTAATTCTAGCATTGAGAGGCAAGCTGATCTCTGAGTTTGAGGCCAGCCTGGTCTACAGAGCAAGTGCCAGGATAGCCAGGGCTATGCAGAGAAATCCTGTCTCGAAAAACAAAGAAAGATGTAGAGAGAGGGAGAAATTCAGAGGAAGTAAGTCTGTCTATGCTTTAAACTACATTACTTTTTTTGTTTTTTCAAGACAGGATTTCTCTGTGTAATAGTCTTGGCTGTCTTGGAACCCTTTTTGTAGACCAGACTGGCCTCAAACTCACAAAGATCCACCTGCCTCTGCCTCCTGAGTGTTGGGATTAAAGGCATGCACTACCACTCCCCTGCCTTTTTCAATTCTTTTAATGATGTATAAAGGTAGTTTGTGTTTTGTTGGTTTGTTAGCTGGGCTTAAGTTATAAAACTGTACTTTTCTCAAGTGTTCTGCATAGTTTTTAATCAGTGGTCAGTTTCTGTATAATTTTAAAATGTTTGCTAATTTTTTTTCATACAGTATGTTTTAATCATATTCTTTCAACAAATAAGCATGTATTACTTGGCATATTAGTTTTCTCTAGGTTGCAAAAGCCTAAAAAAGTTTGTGTCATGCTTGGCTAGATTAAGTTGTTGAGTTAAAAGAATTTAAAATTAAAAGAAAGGGAATTGGTTGTAGAGATGAAAGAATAATGTGAGATTCAATTTGAAAGAAAAGATTCATAGCTGGGCGTTGGTGGCGCACACCTTTAATCCCAGCACTTGGGAGGCAGAGGCAGGCGGATCTCTGTGAGTTCGAGGCCAGACTGGTCTACAAAGTGAGTTCCAGGAAAGGTGCAAAGCTACACAGAGAAACCCTGTTTCGAAAAACCATTAAAAAAGAAAAAAGAAAAGAAAAGAAAGAAAAGATTCACCAACTTAGAGAATAGTAGGGTATATTTTGTTCAAAAGTATTAATGAGTTCATTTTAGTTGACACATAAGACTTTTAAATAAGCTACATAAGCAATATTAATACATCCATGAAGATGATGGATTTTTCTTACATGCACTGTGGATCGTTCATATTTTCCTTCATTTACTTTAAAATTAATAACTTCTTTTTTAGCAATGACAGCACTGATGGAGAGCCAGAAGAAAAGAGACGGAAAGTAGCAAATGTTGTTATTAACCAGACTGCAAATGATTCCAAAGTCTTGATTGATAATGTTCCAGAAAGTTCTTCCTTAATTGAGGAGGTATATTGAAATTGTTTATAACTTTTTTATTTTAACTTACTATTATTGTTATTATTATCATCATCATCATCATGATTATTATTTGTATGGATGGTTTGCTGCATGTGTGTCTGTGCACCACTTGCATGACTGGTGTCCATGGAGGCCAGAAAAGGGTGTCAGGTCCCCTGGAACTGGAGTTACAGACAATTGTGAGCTGTCATGTGGGTGCTGGGAATTGAACCTGGCTTCTCTGGAAAAGCAGCCAGTGTTTTAAACCACTGAGCCATCTCTTCAGCCTTATAAAGAAATTTATCAGTTTCTTAAATGTATACATTGAGAATATTGTGTAATTTGTCATAATTTGTCAACCAGGAGAAATTTTATTAGTAAACATTTTTATTTGTGTTTTATGTATATCATTGTTTTGCCTGCATGTATGTCTGTGTGAGGGTGTCAGATCCCCTGGAACAGGAGTTATAGACAGTCGTGAGCTGCCATGGTGAGTGCTGGGAATTGAACCCAGGTCCTCTGGAAGAGCAGCCAGTGCTATTAACTGCTGGGCCATCTCCCCAGCCCCAGTAAACGTTTTTTTTTTTTTTTTTTTTTTTTTTGTTTTTTTAGGGAGATTTTTTTCTGTGTAGCTTTGTGCCTTTCCTGGAACTCGCTTTGGAGACCAGGCTGGCCTCGAACTCATGGAGATCCGCCTGGCTCTGCCTCCCGAGTGCTGGGATTAAAGGCGTGCGCCACCACCGCCCGGCCCCAGTAAACGTTTTAACACTTCATTAGTAAAACATATACTTTAAAATTTTTAAAGCTGTTACTATTGCTACACATAAACACACTTTATTGAATGTCTTAAATTGTTAGCATAAAGCTTTGATCTAGCAGTAATTGTATCTTTCTTATTTAGACAAATGAATGGCCTTTGGAAAGCTTCTGTGAAGAACTTTGCAATGACCTTTTTAATCCTTCCTGGGAGGTAAAGCATCTTCTGAGATCTCTTTTGTGTTAACAAAGGAAACAATGCCACGGATAGGAAACTTGCTAAGATTCCTATTTTCCCCCTCAGGTCTCCCTTAGGATTTAGGGCATATTATATAGTTTTATTGTCTCTCTCTTTTGTGTGTGTGGGGGGTGGGGTTGAGGATTTAGGGCATATAGTTTTATTGTCTCTCTCTTTTGTGTGTGTGTGGGGGGGTGGGGTTGAGGGTTCTCATCCGTAACTAGCTGGCTTTGAACTCATAGAGATTCCTCTGCCTTCTGGGTGCTGGGATTAAAAAGTGTACTCCACCACACTAGGTTTGACTTCTAAGTAAGAAATTTTTAGATTTTTTTAAAAAAAACTTTTCTCATCCTTTAAATTATATTTTGAAGCAAATTGTTCATATATTTTTATTCTTTTGGCTACCATAAAAACTTATATTTTTCTCATAGACAGTAAAAAAATTATTTTTCATTGAAAATGGACAGCTTTTGGGCAGTCTCATTGTAGTTCAGGCTGGCTTTGAACTTGTGATATTCTTGACTCGGCCTCCTGAGTTGTGGGATTACAAGTGTTCACCACCATATCATACCTACAGTGGGCAGTTTTGATTTACCAAGAACAGTAATTTCAGTGCATGAGTGTATTCTAGATGTAAAGAAGCATGTGTTTACCATATTCAAGGCCTTGGAGTCACACCTCAAAATCACTTACATAACCAAAACAAGACAAAACCGTTTTGAGTTGGGATTGGGCACATCTAGAGTGGTATGGCTGTAGACAGGGCAGAAGTTTTCAAACCAGTTTCAGAAGTGATTTAGCCTCCCAAAGTATTTCTTTAAAGAACATTTCAGACATGTCCCAGTATGTAGAAAAGGTGGAAATAGTCTTTGGTACTAGCTGGTGGCTCAAACCTTTAGTTGGCCCTTGAATTAACAAGGCTTTGGGGCCTAAGGACGTAGCTCATTGGTATAGCACTTGCTTAACATGTGTGAGATCCTGCCTGGGTGTTATTGTGAGCATGGAAAGAAAAAGAGAGTAAAAGAAAAGGAGGGAAAAATCCTGCTGTGAGTACTTTGTAAAGGTTTTAGCTCAGATAGCATTTTAAATAAATGAGTATAGTGTCAGTGGCCTTTCCCCCTTTTAGATAACATGTAAGAGTATCCTTATCTATGAGAATGGTGATTTATCCATGGTCTATAAGGAAGCACTAGTCATTAGACATCTTGGGTAAATTCTTTTGGCACTTGACTTTTTTTTTTTTAATGTATGTACTTCTAAAATATTAGTGGTTGGGCTATACCTGGCTCTCACCCCGCCCCCAGCCTCTACCAGCACTCAGAACCAAACAGCAAGGGAAATAAATTCCCATATATTGTTCTATGAGTTACCTGACTGGAGTAGGAGAACAACTATTTTCTTGTTCAACTTTTAAAACCTTCCATATAACTCAAAAAGTTGTGAAATATATGTAATTTGTCTCAGTTGAAAAACATAGCCCTATAAAGTACCACTTATTTTACTTTCTTTGTATCCCAGAACAAAATGCATTTTATTAAAAACATGATTATAGGCCAGGTGTGGTGGCACAGGCCTTTAATCCCAGCACTAGGGAAGCAGAGGCAGGCGGATCTCTGTGAGTTCTTGGTCAGCCTTATATACATAGCAGCTTTCAGATCATTCAGGGTTACAAGGTAAACATTGCATCAAAAGGAAAGAAGGAAGATGACAGGCAGGCAGGCAGGCAGAAAGACATAATTATGTTTTAGTAGATGTTTCTGTAACATCAGCAAAGACTGGAAAACATTTTCATGAAAGAAAAGTCGAACTTGGCTTCTTTAAACACTTGACCTCTGATATTTGCTTCCTGTGTGTTTTTAGGTTCGACACGGGGCAGGTACTGGACTTAGAGAAATTCTTAAAGCTCATGGGAAAAGTGGTGGTAAAATGGGAGACAGCACTTTAGAAGAGGTAAGTGTATTAAGATTTTGTTTTAGTAGCCAACCTCTCTTTCCAATTTAGGGGAAAGTAACCAAAGTTATGTACCATAAAGTAGGAATGCAAGGTGAATAAGAAGTACTGTGGCAAAGTTAAAAAGAAACAAGTAAGAAAAATACAAGTTTATAGTTGTAGAATCAATTTAGGGAACAGAGATATTCAGAAACCCTGGAGTGGAAAAATTGTAGAAAGAAGAGCATTTGAGCAGGATATAATGCAGTAGAGAGTAGAGTTAGATGAAGAAAATGGTAACGGTCCTGAGCAACATTTATGTAATAAGAAACACTGGAAATAGCATAGATAGCAGAAGACCTGATACAGAGTAATCTAAGGTAATTTTTTTTCTTTTATTTTCTTGGAGATGGGGCTGCTTTGAGACAGTCTCACTATTTAGCCCTGGCTGGCTTGGAACTCCTGTATACATTTCTAGCCCAGAGCTCACAGATATCTGCCTGCCTCTGCCTCTTGGGTGCCCAGCCTGTAATTAGTTTTCTTAATAGTACAGGTAACATAATAGAACCATGAATATAAGAATTTTGATATATTGTCTCTGAATGTAATCATTAAAGAGTTCATGGTTACATTTAAAGATGGTATATGGAATTCTTCTCAAGTTTGGTAACTGTTCTTTTGCTAAGATAATCTGTCCCAGTATTGTTTTTCCTTTTTTGGCCCTAACACCTCTATTATCCCCCTAGTACAGAGTTGATTTTTACTTATTATTAAAACAATTGTATCTTAATAGATGATTCAGCAGCATCAAGAGTGGTTGGAGGACTTAGTCATTCGTCTCCTTTGTGTTTTTGCCTTGGACAGATTTGGAGACTTTGTTTCTGATGAAGTAAGTAACATCTGAGTGAAGCTTTGCCGGAATTGTTAGTTCTACATAAGTAAATCTTCTGCATATGTGACTTCTTTGTGTTCTCTAGGTTGTAGCGCCAGTCCGTGAAACTTGTGCTCAAACATTAGGTGTGGTTTTAAAGCACATGAATGAAACAGGAGTTCATAAGACAGTGGATGTGCTGCTGAAGTTACTGACCCAAGAACAATGGGAAGTTAGACACGGCGGTCTGCTGGGAATAAAGTATGCTCTGGCAGTTCGTCAGGTAAAGAGCTCAGTTTTTGAAAGTATATGTGAGGGATTTTTCAGTCTTAGGTGTTTTGTTTGTTTTCATAGGTATGCTTGATTGCTTGCTTGTTCCTTTGTTTTATGATCTAGGCATGTAGCTCCACTTGGTCTGGAACTTGCTATATAGACCCAGGTGGGCCTCAAAATTGCAGAGGTGGTTCTGTTTCTGCCTCTTGGGTTCTGATATTACAGGTGTGTGTCGTCATGCCAGACTCAAGCTTGCTTTCTTGAGAAACTGTCACAGAAATAGGTGGTGCTCATAACAGTTTACAGAGAAATCAAAAGATGGTATGTATACAGAAGAGGGCGCCAGATCTCATTGGTTGTGAGCCACCATGTGGGTGCTGGGAATTGAACTCAGGACCTCTGGAAGAGCAGTTGGTGCTCTTAACCTCTGAGCCATCTCTCCAGGCCAGCTTTTTTAATTTATGACCCATAAATCTTTTACAAAGTTTAGTGCTAAAACAATAAAAACAATTACCCCCCAGACCTGTAATCTTAGTGCTTGGAGTCAGACCTGTGTGCTCCAAAGTCCTGCTCCCAGTATTTGGCAGGCAGAGGCAGAAGGATCTTCTGTTCAGGGTCATCCATAGCTAGCTAGAGTATAGCCAGGGATATACATGAGACCTTGCCTTTACAAAAGAAAGAATGAGATAAGCGAGGAGCTACAGAGAAAGAAGTACTGAACCTTTTTTTTTTAACCAGTGTGTGATTTCCTGAGTGCTTTCTAGAACTAGCCAACATGGGCAGGATCTTAGGAGATTGTCCTTCTTAACTTTGGATTAGCTTTCCTCTGTTCTCTTACTCAATAGTCCAAGAATGAAACCTCCCTTCCTATCCCGGAAAAGCCTTTTGAAGTTACTTCTAAGGTTGTCTTTTTCTGTTGTTGTTTTAAACTGCCAGCAATAAAATACTGGCTTGTGATTTCTGCTCAGAGGCCCAGCTCTCTACCTGTTTACCCTTCTGCTTTGTTCTTTGCCTTCTTTGGCCCTTTCAGTCCTTGCCACCCACCTATCAACTCTTCAAACACAACCCCCTTTCTTCTTAAATCTTAAAGCTTCTACAGAAAACAGAATGAAACAATGCCTTGCTAGTGTTGGAAAAAAGATTAATTTTTTTTAAAACTTTTTTTTTTTTTTAATTTTTAAGATTATAATTACAGGGCCTAGAGAGATGGCTTAGTGATTAAGATCACTGGCTGCTCTTCCAGAGGTCCTGAGTTCAATTCCCAGCACCCACATGGTGGCTTACAACCACCTATAATAAGACTTGGTGCCCTCTTCTGGTGGGCAGGCATATGTGCAGGCAGAATACTGTATACATAATAAATAAATAAATCTTTAAAAAGATTATAATTACAGCATTTCTCCCTGTCCTTTCCTTCTCCTCACACACACTCCTCCTCGCTCTCTTTCAAATTCATCTTTTCATTGTTGTTGCATGCCTATGTGTATATATATACATATTCCTAAAGAAAACCTGCAAGTCCATATTATTAATGTTATTTGTGTGTATGTTTTCAGGGCTGACCATTTGATATTGGATAACCAATTAATATGTTCTTTCCTGGGGAAGACTATTTCTCTTGTAAGACTAATTTTTTCAAAGTGACTTTTAAACCAGTCATGGTGGAGCATGCCTTTTTAATTCCAGCAGCACTCTGAAGGCAGAGGCGGATCTCTGTGAGTTTGAGACCAGCCTGGTTTACAAAGTGAGTTCCAGGACAGCCAGAGGTACACACAGAGAAACCTTGTCTCAAAAAACAAAAGAAGACTTTTATTTATCTTTTTTCTGACTAATAGCTGACTCATCTTGAAGATTTGTTTCTCTTTTTTGTATTTATAAATTTTAAATTAATTTTTGGTTGATGTACAAAGAATTGAGTCTAATTTTGACATTTTCATATGTATTGTTATTTTACAAAAGTTTATTACAGTGTATACAGGCTCTGGGATAACACTTTATCCTGGCTATAAGGGCTAAAGATATTACTACAAGGAATCCAGATGTTTTAATAGGAAAGGAAGGGGGTTATTTTGTACCATCAGCTCAGGTACAAAGGACAGTTTACTTTTTGCCAGATTTTGTAATCCCACCTCTGGCCAAGGGGTCCTTCCCCATGGCCTTGGCTTTTAGCTTCCTGAGATTCTTCTGCTACTCTCTCTCTGCCTAAAGCCTTGTCTCCCTCATCCATATCCTTGGCCTGCTTCTTGGGCTGTTTCAGGGGCTGCTTTTTGCCACCTTTGTGGTCCAACATGGGACCTATGGTCCCTTCCCTGAAGCCTGATCCCCTGTATGTATGTATTATTCTTTATTGTTATTCGTCTTCTTCATACCCCACTCTACCTCTTGCTGTTTTTTCCCTCGTCCCAAATAATTCCCCCTCATGACAGACGTTTCATGACCTTCTTCTCTTGTTCCCTTCTTCCTTCCCTGTAGTCCCCCTCTCATAGTCCTCTTTGTACTGTTGTGGTCTGTGCGTGCAAGGGCACCCTTCCTCCCTTGGAGTCTTCACAGGAGAGAAAACATTTGATACTCGTCTATCAGAGTCTGGCTTAGTTTGATTAATACAGTGATTTCCAAGTCTATCCATTTTTCTGCAGTTGTCACACTTTCATTCTTCTTTATGGCTGAATAAGTTTTTCTATTTTGTATGTGCACCACATTTTCTTCTCTCATTCATGTGTTGATGAACATTTAGGCTGGTTCTATATCTTGACTGTTGTGAATAGTGTATTAGTGATCACAGATGTGAAAATGTCTTTGGTATGATGACTTACCACAGAGATATTAAAGTCTGTCACTCTTCATCTAATGCCATGACAGGATTTTTTACTGAACTGGAATATCACCCAGCAAGTTCTTGGGAGCCCTCTCTCTGTCTGTCCCCAGCAGTGATGGCAATGTTGGTATGGAGATTTGAACTCAGGTCTCCATGCTTGTAGAGTAAGCTGTTTTACTACCCAGCTGCACAAGACCAATTCTTTTGTTGTTGTTGTTTGTTTGTTTTTTGAGGCAGGGTCTCTCGGTGTAGCTGTGGCTGTCCTGGAACTCGCTCTGTAGACCAGGCTGGCCTCAAACTCACAGATACTGGGATTAAAAGTGTGTAACATCATGACCAGCCTATAGTTCTTGATAGCTTTTTTAAAAAAAATTGATTTATTTTTTATTTTATATGCATTGGTGTTTTGCCTACATGTGTGTCTGTGTGAGAAGAGGATGTTGGATCCTCTGGAACTGGAGTTGCAGACAGTTATGAGCTGCCATGTGGGTGCTGGGAATTAAAGCCTTGTTCTGTGGAAGAGTAGCCAGTGCTCTTAACCACTAAGCCATCTCTCCAGCCCTTGTACTTGATAGCTTTAATAAAGTAGTTGGAATCTTTCTCTAGTGAGATTATTTATGTAAGCTTCTGCTAACTTATCTTTTCTGTTTATGTGTTTCTTTTCAAATAAAAATATTGGAATATATGTTCAAAGTTAATAGAGATGTTTGAACATAGTAATTATACCATAGAAAATTAGCCTGTTTTGATGTACTGTTTTGCAGGATGTAATTAATACTTTATTGCCTAAAGTTTTAACTCGAATAATTGAAGGACTCCAGGACCTTGATGACGACGTCAGAGCTGTTGCTGCAGCATCCTTAGTGCCTGTAGTAGAAAGCCTTGTCTACCTTCAGACACAAAAGGTGTGTTGAAAGTTTTCAGCATTTTCTTCCTGTAGTGCATGTTTATATTTGGGTATGGAATAGTAGGGAAAACATTAAGTTATTGTTATTTTATCTCCTAAACCTTTTATAGAAATTCTCTTGTTTCTAACATCCCTCCGATGCATGCAAGCTTGATTATGTGTTATTTTTGGAAACAGTGAGTTGTGTATGGTCCAATTCCTTTTATGTACACAATACACAGAAGTTCCTTGAAAAGGAAACAGCAATTTCTTTCTAAATTTGCCCCTTATGTTTAGAGATGTCAAGTTTTAATTTTGATTTTATTTCTTAGCATTTTGACCTGATCTCATTTTTAAGAGACTATTACATTTTAGCTACAGTTCCATTTTATCAAATCCAGAATAAGTTAAAGGTACAGCCAGCATTATTTTATGAGCTCAAAAGCTAAACTTGTATTTTCATGATTGTTACCCTGCCCGATACACCTCTAGTTAGGGAGGAAGTGACAAAAGTAGGACCTAATGGCACTAAAAAGAAGCTAGAGAATGGTTAATGCAAATAGTGTCTTCGTGATGTTGCTTACAACTGATACTGTCCAAATTCATTGGGATTGTATATCCTGTTGACTCATTAGTGACACTTCAGATATAATTTGGCAGGATTTATGAATTTGTTGTTTGAAGTCAATAATTTTTCTTAAAAACTGATCTTATAGGTACCCTCCATTATAAATACCTTATGGGATTCTCTCCTGGAATTAGATGATCTAACAGCTTCAACAAATAGTATTATGACTCTTCTTTCATCCATGTTAACTTACCCTCAGGTCCAGCAATGCAGGTAATTATTTCTTACTAGTGTAATAAAATAATAAACCTTTATATATCTTTCCAGATGATTAAACTTAGACTGTTCTAGCACCTTTAAGAACAGTGCTGTATATTGAGGACACCACTTTTTCTCAGAAAGTTTTTTTTTTCCTTTATTCTAGATACTAGAACATTTGGGACAAGAAAGGTTAGTTTAGGGGCTAGGATAAAAGAGCTTAGTGGGAGATTGCCTGACATACAAAGCCCCAAGTTCTAGCATGGCATACACACAAATAAAGAAACTTCAAAGAGTTATTTTCTTACCTTGGGTATTAGTTTTATAGTTCATTATCTTGTGGATCTAAAATAGATACTTTAAAATAGTTTATTTTAAAAACAGTCATTTTGCTGGGTGGTTTTCACTCATACCTTTAATTCCAGCACTTGAGAGGCAGAGGCAGGTGGATCTCTGAGTTTGAGGCCAACCTGGTCTACAAAGTGAATTCCAGGACAGCCAGAGCCTGTTACACAGAGAAACCCTGTCTGAAAACACAAAAAACACCCCCAATACCTCAAACAAACAAAAAACCAAAAACAACAACAACAAAAACAGTCATTGTAGAGCCTTTAATCCCAGCACTCAGAGGCAGAGGCAGGCTGATCTCTGTGAGTTTCAGGCCATACTAGTCTACATAGTGAGTTCCAGAACAGGTAGGGCTGTTACAGAGAAATCCTGTCTTGAAAAAACAAACACCAACCAACCAAAAAAACCAATCAGTTTATATTATCTCCAGTGATAGCCCAGAATATAGATTTTTAAAATTAAGCATGCCAGAATGCTGTTTCTTTTTCTTTTTTTAATACACCTTTTCTCTTTTTTTAAAAAAATTTATTTATTTACTATGTATACAGTGTTCTGTCTGCATGTATGTCTGTCCACCAGAAGAGGGCACCAGATCTCATTATAGATGGTTGTGAGCCACCATGTGGTTGCTGGGAACTGGACCTCTGGAAGAGCAGCTAGTGCTTTTAACCTCTGAGCCATCTCTCCAGCCCCACTGTTACTGTTTGTAATAATAGTATCCACAAAAATGCAGAAGAAATGTTATACAGCTTTTTAAAAATTCACAAATGGGGAAGTTACTGTTCTTAGCCTAGTGAGTTTTATTCAGTGAGTGTTCATATGATTATGATTTTAAAGCAACTTGTGGCTACATGAGTATTTCAGTGAAATTCAAGCACATATGAAAAGCATGTTCTTCATCTATTGTAACTGGTAGGATTTAGTGCAGAATTCAGGCTGGCAGAGCAGCATGCAAGAAGAGTAGCAAGCGAGTTCTCGTAGAAACGATAGAAGACAGCAACTGAAGTGGTAGCACATGGGTGGAGCTTCCCACTTTTGACAGCTTCTGCTGCTAGTCCAGTATGAAGGGATTAAGTGAGTTCATATGACAACTCTTCCAAATCTGTACAGTTACAGGGGTTTTAAATTACTTTAAACCAGAGGTTAAGTAAATCTCTTTGAAGGCCTAAACACTGAACATTTTTGGTTGTGAGCCAGTCTTAGCTGAAACTATTCTACTATGTTACTGTAACCAGATAACTGCCAGCATACAATACGTAGAGGATGTGTTTCAGTAAAACTTTCATTTAAAAAAAAAAGAAAGTCTATAGATTTGGCCTGTAGACCTTAGTGGGTGGTATCAAGAAAACTAAATAATGTAGGACTGGAGAGATCTCAGCAGTAAGATTGTTCTTCCAGAGGACCCATGCTCAATTCCTGGTACCCACATGATGACATGAGGGCTCACAGCCATCTGTAACTCTAGCTCCAGGGCCCTCTTCTGGTCCTGGTGGACATCGTATGCATGTTATGCACAGATATACATGCAGGCAGAACACCCAGACACATAAAATAATGAAATAATTTAAAAATCGTAGATAATGTAAGAAAATTATACAATGTAATAAAATTTCTGGTAATCCAATATGAAATAATATAGTGTTCCATTTTTTAATCTCAAAATTGGCCTTATTAGAAAAATTGTGTCATATGTTGTGGTAATTGGCAGATACTTCCTATCTTATACAAGAAGAAATGCAGCATGTTGAACAGTTACACTATTGTCTTTTTTTATGATGCTTTTATATATTCTGAATCACTCATGTCTGCATGTGCATGTATTTAAATTGGAACTTTTAAAATGAACTTACAAAATAAATAAATAAATGCAAGAAGTAAAGTTCATGTATACCTGCAAGTAATAAAAATAGCATTGAAGGGATCCTCTGAGGGAGGCACAGAAGGTGACAGGTGGTAGTGTGGATACTGGCATATCCTTTTTTGTCCCGTGAATGGATGTAGTTCAAGTGCTACTGAAGAATTACTTCCTAATCTGAGGTCCTTTTAGAAATGACTTCTGAATGTGGCAGAAGTGCTGGGATTCGAGGTAGCCTAGATTTGGCTTTGCTTAGTTCCTCCATTTAAAGTCTTAGAAGGAAGAAAGGTGAATCTTCCTAATATAGAAATGCTAAGCCAGGATAACAAAATTCAAAACTACTATTACCTCTTAATCTCTTGCTCATTTGAGGCCTGAAAGATGAATAGAAATTATGATTAGCTACCCATTGAGGTTAGCCCTCGGGATGGCAAACAGTTATGCGAACCTGATTGTGTAGCTAGGATACATTCCCCATTTTCCTGGGAAGAGCAAAGTTACAATTGCAGATAATTGGAAAGTTCTGACTTGATGAGGGTAATTAAAGCATTAGTGCCATAGAGAAACCTATTATTAAATCTCTACCCTTTATTGGTTGCATTTTCTCTGTCTTTTGGTATTACAATAACATTTTTGAATGAGTGTTAAGTGAATACTCAGGAAAATTGGATCATTTCCTATTTATTAAAAAGACATGTCAGCATCACCAGGTTCGTACAACATTGATATTAGATAACATGTTTATGGAGTTTCAACTGAGAATGAATAAGATTAATTTGTGTTTTCTTTTTTAGTATTCAGCAGTCACTTACAGTTTTAGTTCCCCGTGTCTGGCCATTTTTGCATCACACTATATCCTCAGTTCGAAGAGCAGCATTGGAAACTCTCTTTACATTGTTATCAACACAGGACCAGGTAAGAACTGATAATTATTTATAGCAACCTCAAAACTTCTGTAAATTAATTTTATAGAACAGATCACATCATTGCCTCATCTTTGCTATATATCAAAAAATCAGAATGCTTGGGCATAGTAGGTGTATGGTAACCATGTAAACATAAGAATATCATCAATATGGGGCTGGAGAGATGGCTCAGAGGTTAGGAGCATTGGCTGCTCTTCCAGAGGTCCTGAGTTCAGTTCCCAGCAACCACATGGTGGCTCACAATCGTCTATAATGAGATCTGGTGCCCTCTTCTGGCATGCAGGCAGAACAACACTGTATACATAATAAATAAATAAATCTTAAAAATTAAAAAAAGGGAATCTCATCAATAAGGGGTCAGAAATATTTTAGAATTTTGTTTTAGTTTTATTATATCAGAACTTGGGACTAATGCTTAATACATATGAAATAATCAATTAAATATTTAGTGAATTATTGATTGAATAATTCCTTCCTTTAGGATGAATGTTAGTCTGTGGTTGATAGGTAGTTGGCAGAAACCATCCCAGGTTATAAAGGCTGCATTGAAGCACTGAAATAAAACCACTTAAAGACGACTACTGGATTTCCAACTTGTCTTCTGTTAAAAGTTACTGTCACAAGAGCATGCATTTCCAAGGATCATGTAATTCATTAGTCACGTACTGGGATTCCCACAGAGTTCCTTCAGGTCATATTAGTGTGTGAATGGTGGGCTGATGAGTCCTGTTTACATTCCTATTTTTGAAATAATTCTGGAGATTGAAAAAAAATATGTCAGGAAAATAAATACCAGTAAGGTGTTAGAGTTTTAGTCAATCACTTATTTGTTTTTATATATTTTATTTATTTATTTATTTATTTATTTATTTATTTATTTATTCATTTATTCATTCATTCATTCATTCATTCATTCATTCATTCATTCATTCATTCATTTATTTTTTGAGACAGGGTTTTGCTTTGTGGTCTTGGCTGGCCTGAAATTCATTGTGTTAACCAGGCTGGCCTCCAGCTGACAGACATTTGCCTGCCTTTGCCTCCTGAGTACTGGAATTGAAATTTGGGCCAATCACTTTCTTTTAGAGTTTGTGGGTTTGTTTTGTGGGTTTTTTGTTTGTTTGTTTATTTTGTTTTGATTTGTTTTGTTTTTGTCTTTATTTTTATTTTATGTGCAAGAGTCTGTGCACCACATGCATGTGTGGTAACCCTCCATGTGGGTGCTGGGAATCAAACCCAGGTCTTTTGCAACAAGAGTTCTTAACCACTGAGCCAACTCTCTAGCCCTCCCTTTTTTAGAGTTATTAATAATTTTATTTTAGTAGGTTTCACAGCTAAAATCTTGTTTTGAGGAAAAGGATGTCTAATGCTATAAATCCTAAACACAGGCAAAGCTTCATCAGCTTTCCTAATTCCATCTTTAAAATGAACTTTTAATATCTCTGATACATTTGATTTCTCTTTCTCAGCTGTCAAAACACACTCTTTTTTTTTTTTTTTTTTTTTTTTTTTGGGTTTTCGAGACAGGGTTTCTCTGTGTAGCTTTGCGCCTTTCCTGGAGCTTACTTGGTAGCCCAGGCTGGCCTCGAACTCACAGAGATCCACCTGCCTGTGCCTCCCGAGTGCTGGGATTAAAGGCGTGCGCCACCAATGCCCGTCCAAAACACACTCTTAAATTATGACAAAATGATTGTTTCCCAGCATCAGGACTTAGGAAACCAGAGAAATCACTTAGGACCCTGATGAATGAATTGTGAAAATTCAGATGACAAGTGTAGAAAGTAGTTTGGAACTTGTGCTGTCCCATAGGGCAAGTGTGTTAGTCTGGGTCAAGTGCACAGACTGGTCTCAGTTTGGGTTACTCATTATAAATTGTGCAAGAAACAAAAAGAGGTGAAACGAAGACTTTCTGACCTTCTCAAGAGCAGTCGTATTTTTAGACAGTAGACACTTGCATGAGTGAATGTCTCTTATGTTGCTAACCATCTATATTCCATATAGATGTGCTTTAATTTGAAGCATGATACTGTGTCACATTTGTGTAAATAAACATTTATAAATTTAATTTTGCATTATCCTTGTAATTTTGTCTAATTAGAATCTCTGCAGAAAAGCCTTTAGGTCTCTTTTGTAATTCTAAATTGATTGGTTATGGGCTGAAAATGCAACTGGCATGGATTGTTCCTAATTTTCATTTCATTTTTGCTTTAGTGATTTTGGGCACGCCCTTAATCCTAGCACTTGGGAGGCAGAGGCAGGTAGATCTCCATGAGCTCAAGGCCAGCCTGGTCTACAAATTTAGTTCCAAGACAGCCAGAACTGTTACACAGAGAAACCCTGTTTCAAAAAACAAAACAAAAACATGTCTTTTTTTGTTTGAGAATTGGTCTTGCTGTATAGTCCAGTCTGGCCCTCAACTTTTTTGCCTTAGCTTCCTGAGTGTTGGGATTAGGAACATGCAGCACCATGCCCAAGCTCAGCTATTTTTCAGTTTATGTACTTTCTTCTGTTTACATATTTACAAAATTATTATCTTCTTCTCTTTGGTACTTGTTTCTGCACAGTCATGGTATTATTAAAAGGAATAATTCAAGTTAACCGTTAGAACAGTTTGGAAGCACTTAGGAGGCAGGGCAGGCCGATCTCGTGAGTTCAAGGCCAACCTGGTCTACAGAACAAGTTCCAAGACAGCCAGGATGACACAGAGAAGAAACTCTGAACACAACAGTTTGGGGACCTATAGCCTCAGTTATTTTCAAACTGCTCAGTAGCTTGTTCTGGTCTGCTATAGTAAACCACTGCATTTATCTTGATATCAAGCTGTTAAAATCTATTTCCTTATTTATACCCCAGAGTTGAGAACATTTCTCAGTCTACTCTTGTTACCCAGTTATAACCGTGTGCACTTAGTCAGGGTATCTTTGCATATGGCTTACCATTCCTACATGTTTACAGACACATTCTCAGATCCTTTTCTAAATGTGAGCTCTCTTCCTGTTTACCTGCAGGGTAATCCTTTCTTTCAGGGAACAGGTCAAATCTTCAGTATCTCTAAGCTATTTTAATTTCTGTAACTTACTGTCATTATGTGTGTGCTGTATGTATGGACTTGCATAGGCCAGAGGACAGCATTGGATGTCTATCATTCCTTGGGCTCCATCAACCTTTCTGATCTGAGACAGGACTCACACTGGCCTGGCATTTGCCAAAGACCTGCCTACTTTTGTCTCCCTGTCTACCCCATTTGGCTATTTTTGTTTTTATTTTTATTTTATTTTATGTGTATGGATGAGTACTTGCATGCATTTATGTGCACCTTGTGTGTCTGGTACTGGAGCTGCAAGTGCACAAATACATTTAACCACTGACCAGCTCCCTAGCCCATTTTTTTTTTCTTTCTTTTAATGTGGGTTCTGGGTATTAAACTCTGGTTTTCATGCTTACAGGGTAAGCATTTCACTGACTGAACTGTCTCCCCAGTCCTCTGATTTTTGTTTTACTTACATTCATTCATTCATTCATTCATTCATTCATTCATTCATTCATTCATGTATCTATTTGTATGTGTATGGTTGACTAGCACACAAGTAGAGGTCAGAAGGAAACTTGCAGGGGTTGATTCTCTCCTTCCACCAGGTTCTGGGGATTAAACTCTGGTCATCAAACACATTTATCTACTGAATTATCTCTCTGCAACTCCCTTTAAATCTGAACTGTTTTCTTGGGCAAAACTATTATTATATAGTGAAAACTTTATTATAAATCTGTGATCCCAGTAACATCTAATGAACTCTTAGAGTTCCTAACCCGATGCCATTTTTTTTATTGTCTTCTTCATAGATTATCAGGTAGTTACTTATTGGTGATTCATAGTTCTCTGTAAATTCCTTACTAATATAATTCCATGATCCCTTAGTGTAATTTTTAAAAATTTTTCTTGCTCGCAGTTTTCAAATTCAAAGCTTGCCGGGCGGTGGTGGCGCACGCCTTTAATCCCAGCACTTGGGAGGCAGAGCCAGGTGGATCTCTGTGAGTTCGAGGCCACCCTGGTCTCCAAAGCGAGTTCCAGGAAAGGCGCAAAGCTACACAGAGAAACCCTGTCTCAAAAAACAAAAAAAAAAAAATATCCCTTGCAACCTTTCTTACAGTTGGTTGGGGATTTAGCTCAGTGGTAGAGCGCTTGCCTAGCAAGCACAAGGCTCTGGGTTCGGTCCTCAGCTCCGGAAAATTAAAAAACAAACAAACAAACAAACAAACAAAAAAACAAAAAAGAAACAGTTGTAGATGATGTGAGATAATATAAATGAAAGAACTTTGCAAATGTCAATTCTATACAAATATAAATAATTGTACAGAGAATAAAACAAACTTATGCCATACTTTATTATTGGAAATGATATTTAAAAGTAACAATACAGCTGGATGTGATGGTACATACCTTTAGTTCCAACACTCGGGAGGCAGAGGCAGGTGGATCTCTGAGAGGCCAGCCTGGTCTACAGAGCAGGACAGCCAGGATTGTTACACAGAGAAACCCTATCAAAAAAAAAAAAAGTAGCAATACTCTGAAATATTATTGGGATTAATTTTATGCTAGGAAATATGGAGGTGGCTACTACTATTTATATTTTGCAGATGAGAGAACTAATGAGATTAAGAAACTTCCCCAAATTCACATAGGTTACACAGCTCTTTCAGCTTTCACCTAAATTTGACACAGAAAGAAAATAAATTGCGTACCTACTGAATTGCTTTCCAGCTTCAGAATGTGAAATGAGTTTGAGTACAGAGAGAAAATGAGCCTGATGTCTGAGTTCCTGAGCACTGTGTTCTTGGGTCAGTTCCTGACACACCCAGCTGTCACTTTGAGTAATTGCGCAGTAACTTGGTGGGCAAGGTCACAGTAGCTCAGTATATCACCTCGTAAAGATCACTCTTCAGTTTACTCACAATTTTTCTGCTTTCTGCTGTTTTTATTATTATTTCTGTTTTGCCCATAAAATTAGAAGATTCAAAGAAAGGTATGTTATTGTCAACTGTATAAAGACGTGTGTCTACCATTATCAGTGTCATAGAGAGTTGTTTTTCTTACCCTGAAAGTCACCTTTGTTGTAGCCATTTCTCATGCGCCCAGCCTCTTAGAGTCACTGCTCTTTGACTCTCTCCATAGTTTTGCATATGTCATGTAGTTGGAGTCATCAGTATGGAACCTTTTCATTACGTTGTAATAGGCATTCAGGTTTCCTTTGTGTTTCTTATGTCTTGATAGCTTATTTTTGTAAGGGTGTCTTACACTCCTATTGTCTTGTTGTACCCTAATTTATTCATTCCCCTACTGAAAGGATACCTTGGATACTTTCAAGTTTTGGTAGTATATATAAGGCTTCTATAAAGTACAGGTTTTGTATGGATCAGTACTTCCCCTACTGTGTGCAGATATTAAGGAGCCCACATACTAGACTATGCTATAAGAATAGGGTTAATTTTGTAAGGAACTTCTAAGTTGTCTTTTAGAGTAGATGCACAATTTTGCCCTTTCATCAACAGTAAGTGCTCCAAATTCTGGCCAGTGTATACTATTATCAGTGTTCCTTATTTAGGCCATTTTAACAGGTGTGTGGTGGTAGTTAGTCTCATTGTTGCAACATACCATGCAGAATATTTTCTTTTCTTTTTCTGTTATAGTGCTGTGGACTAAACCCAGGTTTCACACATGCAAGGCAAGCATTCTACCACTGAACTAGATCCTTGGAACCATCATTATCTTCCTCCTTTTTTTTTTTTTTAAATAAAGACAGAGTCTTTCTATACAAACCTGGCTGTCCTGGAACTCAGTATGTAGACCAGGCTGACCTCAAACTCAGAGATCTGCCTGCTCTGCAAGGTGTGTGCCACAATGCCTGGCTCTCTTAGAACAGTTTTGAGAGAAAACTGAAGGAAAAGTATAGTGTTCCCATATACCTTAATCTCACATGGTATACGGCATTCCCCCACTGTGAACACCCTCTATGGGAAAATAAGGCACTCACTGTTAGTGAGTTTGCATTAACTGAAGTTTATAGTCTGCATTAGGCTTCGCCCTTGGTGTTGTAGTCTATGGGCTTGACCAGACCTCTTGTGTATGTATGCACAGTTCCACAGCCTGGTAGTCCTCCTGCTCTCAGCGTCCTCTGTGCTCTACCCATGAACTCTTTCCCCAGGCAGATCTGAAAACTTAAAATGTATGTTCATCAGCACTTGGAGCAGCAGACAGCAGATACACTTTGTATCACATTTTATTTGTTAAACATACAGGGCAAGCGTCTTCCTTTAGACATGGAATTTGGTGTCTACAGGTAACTGTTTAGATTGCCAGGGATTGAGATGAGAGTAAGGGAAGAGAGTCATGTAAGCTAATGTCTAGGAACTACATGTCATAAGTTTGATTCTGTTTTTGTTTTCAGAACTCTTCATCTTGGCTTATACCCATCCTGTCTGATATGCTGCGACACATTTTTCAGTTTTGTGTTTTAGAAAGCAGCCAGGAAATTCTGGATCTTATTCACAAGGTACATGATGAATCTGTCAGTATTTCTTGTTCTAATAAATTTATAGATATAGTTAAAATAATTACTATGCTATTGGTGAATGAGGGATTTTAATGAATTAAGCCAACTAAAATATTTGAAGAGTCCAGTAATCTACAAGATGATCAGGAAAACTAGGCTTCTTATGGGATATAATATAAATTCAGGTTAGTTATGTTTGTTTCTTCTTATATGTCCTATTAAGCTGATGTTTTACTTTTTAAAGAGATTTTATTTGATATTTTCTTTTTAATTTTTTTGTGTGTATGTATGTGTGTGTGTGTGTGTGTGTGTGTGTGTGAGAGAGAGAGAGAGAGAGAGAG